>PVKV010031919.1:0-20432 GCA_004027835.1 Alouatta palliata | reverse complement strand
TTGACCAGGATGGTCTCGATCTCTTGACCTCGTGATCCACCCACCTCGGCCTCCCAAAGTGCTGGGATTACAGGCGTGAGCCACCGCGCCCGGCCAGCATTTATAACTTAAATCACTTATCTATTTAGTAAACTTAGGAGGAGAATAAATTTTATCATCTCCATTTCATAGATGAGGAAGTGACACAGGGAGATTAACCATCTTCCCTGAAGTCCCACAGTTGGCAAGTGGCAGAGCGGAGGTTAGAATTCATCTCTTAAATCTGTTCCCAGCTCCCCCTAAGTGTATAAGGATAGGAGCTCACGAATGGGGAGTGGCCCTTTTCTCTGCCAGGGAGAACATGCACTCCATGAGGGGTCACCCACTTTAGCTGGTGAGAGTGACTCAGAGCAGAAGGCACAGGTCAAAGTGGTTTCTGGGAAGCTTGCCCATTGCTGCCTGTCCTGGTACATACATCATCAGGCAGACGTCCTCAGCCGCCCTCTCACACAGCTGCCAATTCACACGCTGCCAGCGCCCACGCTGATGTTACTCAATAGGCAGGACAAAAGAAAGGCACAGGGAGGCAAAGAACGGTGCTACAGAGAGAAAAACGAAGCACGGGGCATTGTGCTTTCTGCCCTGAATAGGCGCATTGTACCCCGCCCCCCTTCGCTCAGGAATGGGCCCACCAGACAGAAACAACAGTTCCCCTGCAGGCCAAGCCCTCATGAGGTGCAGCCACAGGGCAGCAAGCAAAGCTTTAAATAACAGGGCATCTGCTCAACTGATTCCAAGGGGAGAGCACATGTGGCCGCTGCTCCTCTTTTTCCACACTTTAGTGCAGCCTCAGCTCTTACTGGTTCGGGACAGTGAAACAGCTAGACAAAGTCTTAGCGACAGGCACCACCTGGCTGTCTTTGACTACGAGCCAGGCATCCAACTTGCGTGTGACCTAGGGTTTTCATTTACTTTGGGTAAATTACTTCATCTCTCTGAGGCTCATTTTCTTTTTCTGTAAAATGGGAAACAGAATAATACCTGCTTTACCTATTACAAAGTTATGTGTGCTCCCCCGCATACATTCACATGCTGAAGTCCTAACCTCCAGTACCTCAGAGTGTGCCTTTATTTACTAATAAAGTCATTGCTGATGTAATTAGTTAAGGTCATACTAGAGTAGGGGAGGGGTGAGTTCCTAATCCAATATGGGTGGTGACCTTATAGAAAGGAGAGTTTGGACACAGATGAACACACACACACACACACACAAAAAAACACCATGTGAAGTTGAAAGCAGAGATCTACAAGTTAAGGAACACTAAAAGTTGCCAGCAAACCTCCAGAAGCTAGGAGAGAGACGCAACATATTCTCTCTCACCGCTCTCACAAGTAGCCCACCCTGCAGACATGTCCACCCGGCCTCCAGCCTGCAGCGCTGTGAGATAACACAGTTCCATTTCTCAGCCACCCGGCTTTTGGTACTTCGTTACACAGCACCAGCAAACTAACACAGAAGGGTCGTTTCAGGATCGAATTAGATGATGAATGTGGCGTTATTCATAAAGGGCTATTCATACACTACTTTTTACTATAAATAAATTTTACCTATAAGCTATTGCAGTAAGTTTATTATTCAAAGCCGTGACTTTTACGGGAAGGGACCTGAACGGTGACACTGAACAGATACCTGGGCACTAGCCAAGAAGAGGGGGACCCTGGAAGTTGTGCATTTCAGTCAAAGCTCCCGAGCCCCTCCATCACACCAGGCCTACGTTTCCCTCGCTGTGAAAACAGAACTCTGTCATCTGTCACCAAATTCCCTAATGGAGCAGGAATCACCTTGAGGTTTCTTCTGAACTAGTATTCCCTTGGGAAACAATTCAACTTCCAGCGCCTTGGAAAGAGAAGCGGGAACTATCAGAGCAGCCAAATGAAGTAATTCCTGTCTGTTGCTTATTAATTTTTTAGATAGATGAATAAAATATCTCACTTCAGGGGTACTGACATTACTTTCTGATCTTTGCTTTCCCCTCTATAGTTTCCAGTAACTATGCTACAGGAAATTTTAATGCAAAACTATGTCTCCTAAGCACTGCGTTGGAACTCACAGTGTACATTCAGTACCCACTCACTACGAAAGGGCCCAAATAAAAATCAGTGTTTTTGGAGAGCTTCCTCATTTAGTAAACATTTACTAAGTACTTACCATGTGGAAGACATAGTGCTAGTCAATATGAAGGGAATGTAGAAATAATGTAAACAAAGGCCCTGCCCTCAAGAAGCTTTTAGTTAAATTGAGATGACTCACAAATACACACCTTTGAAATGAACTGAGACAGAATGTGATCAGGGCTTTAGTAAAGAGATGAACAAAGTTTCACAGAAATTCTAGGGACACAGGAAGAATTTAAACTCAGGGGAAACAGAGATAATCAAAGTATACTTCCATAAACAAATTTCAAAGAAAGTGAAGAGAAAGGCTTTATTCAGAAATATATTTAGCTGATCCATGCTGCTGCACACTCTGTCCAAGGCAGAAACACAAAGAAAAGGTGTTATTTCTGCCGCACTGGGGGTACAGGGGGTCAGGATCTAAGCATCGCACTTTAGTGCTCTGAGCAGTGCGCTGGGAAGAAGCTTTCAGAAGCTGCAAAACTCAGAGCTTTCCAGGTGAAGGAACAGTTTTGCAGGCTGGAATTCCGTCCCCCTCCCTGAGGAAGGCCTGGTTCGATTCCTTCACTTGTCTGCTTCAGCTGCTGCTGCCTTCTGCAGAGCTTGAAATTGTGCAATTGGTAAAGCATAATATGGGCATTCCTGAAAGGTCTCACATTCTGTAAAATTATACAATAAAGGTAACAGGCCTTATGGGGCAAAATAGGGTTAAAGGCAGACTGCTCGAAACCTGTGCGACTTTGTAATCAGTCTACTGACAGAAACAATTATCGGTACCTCGGGAGAGAACTTGGACAGACAAGGCAGGCAGCTCAGGAGGTCCAGAAACTACCTCAGGGGATGTAAAAAATGTGCAAATATAATCACATGAACACTCCAGCTTCTGGGTGCCGTGAGCAGCGTGGTTGCTGTGAAGGTGGGTGCCGTGCAAGCGCCACCTAGGACATGCAAGGGTGGGCTGTACTCTGGAGAGGGAGCCCCAAGTGCAGATGTTCATTCCAAGATCTGTTTTTAATAAAATAAAAACAGAACTGAAAGCCATGCTAGGCCTTTCCCACTGATGTTCTCATTCTATTCTGCTATTTCAACTCTCCTTGCTTTGAAAAATATGCATGTGAAGCATCACGACTTCCTTGTTATACTGCCGTCATTCCCGTGTTCAACCACACATGAGCTCATGGATGCTACAGAAACATATACTGCAGCAGACAGGCTGTATCGCTGTGTCACACACCAAAAACAAATCAGGATAGAGACACCTGTCTCTTAAGGACAACGTTTCATTTATCAGAGGTCCGTGAGCATGGCATAATAGCCAACGCTATCAGGCATGTGTGCAATGCTTTAATATATGGTATCTCGTTCAAACCTACGGCAACCCCGTGAAGTAAGTACTACCCTCATTACCTTTTTACATGTGGGGAAACTGAGGCTTAGCTTAAGTAGCAGATGAAGCTGTCACAGAAAGTCAGGTTTCAATTTGAGGAAGTATGACTTGCAGATTCGAGGTCTCAGCTATCTGCTGTACTTCTAGAAAAAGCGGCAGGAGGCCTCAGGTTTGGAAGGCTCCTCTCATCCCCACCCCGAATATCTCCTCGAGCTCCTTTTCTGAAAACAAGAGCTTTCTGGGTCTGCTACACAGTGTAGAGAGCTCTCAGTCTGGAAACATAAAACGCTCTTTGTTTTATTCAAACGTGAATGGTTTCTATGTTCTCGAGTCTCTGCCTCTTTCTCAAATACTAACAGAGCCGGGAGATATCACATTCCTCACAGATCAACAGTTTAGCTCCACTTGTGTGATTGATACATGTTTAAAACTCTCAAAACTAGATCAATTTTGCAAATGTGTGATGTATTTGAATATACCAAGCCGGATATTTGAGTAAATCAAGTTGCAGCAAACATATTACGTTGTTCACAAACTAATGAAGTGACTAGGTTTATAAAGAACGCTGAAATTGAAGACATTTATTTCAGCCTATCCAAAGAGGAGATGAAGGCTGGGTGCGGGGTCTCATGCCTGTAATCTCAGCACTTTGGGAGGCTGAGGCAGGCAGAGTACTTGAGGTCGGGAATTTGAGACTAGCCGGGCCAACATGGTGAAAACCTGTCTCTACTAAAAATACAAAAATTAGCTGAGCGTGTTAGTGCACATGTATAGTCCCAGCTACCTGGGAAGCTGAGGCAAGAGAATCGCTTGAACGCAGAAGGTGGAGTCTGCAGTGGGCTGAGATTGTACAATTGCACTCCAGCCTGGGCAACAGAACAAGACTCCATCTCAAGAAAAAAAAAAAAAAAAAAAAGGAGATTAAAAGAGGGAAAGAAAATTTCTTTATGGGGAAAAGTCTTTTCCTATAAATAGGAAAAAGAATTATTTTAAATGCTATGTGGAATAAAGCATTGAGCTTCAAGGTAAAGCTAAGCATTTTCCGAATATTGATTAGCATACGTTTCAGATTTCTGAGAAGCTTAGATTGTTGTCTACTCAAGTTTGTTTTTGCTGGAGAATTCAAGGTGTAGAGTGTGTTTCCTGGCCTCTACTCCTCTCCCGTATCTCTTTACACTGGTAGAGTCAAGGCCAGCTTTGGTCCAGGAAACTGAGAGCAGAAGCACCGGGAATGGTGAGTGCAGGCTTGCGGAGAACTTGGCAATGAGGAGCAGTTATTATGTGGGGCTTGAAGGGTGCATGTGGAAGAGAGAGGACACCCTTTCCGGGCAGCCTCTGCTCCATCAACATGGCAGTGGATGACCAGGCTCTGCATTTGGGAAAGGTATTCAGGGAACTGCCTGTAAGAGACTTGGCTGCTATTGAGTATCAGGTTGAGGCATCCTCTTTTCTTTCCAGCCATCCGCAAGAATCACAACACAGTTTAGTGAATTCCTCCAAAGCACAGGCCCCAGAATAAAATTGTGACCTGGGTACCAACGCCATAAAACTAGGGAAACACGGCCAGGAGGTGGATTTCACCTTGTATGCCAACAATCATTTGAATGACTGATAGTGGTGGCTTAGAATATTGTGTTGAAAAAGACTGCAAGATTGCCTCTGTGCTCACAGGGAAGAGCGCCGCCACTAAGGAGTGTTTTCTTTCTTTTTTTTTTTTTTTTATATATACTTTTTATTGCATTTTAGGTTTGGGGGTACATGTGAAGAACATGCAAGATTGTTACATAGGTACACACATGGCAGTGTGATTTGCTGCCTTCCTCCCCATCACCTATATCTGGTATTTTCTTTCTTTCTTCTTCTTCTTCTTTTTTTTTTTTGGTGGAGTTGGGGACAGCCTTGTGTTGTTGCTGTGCTGGAGTGCAGTGCGGTGGTGCGATGAGGGGTCCCTGCAGCCTTGAGCTTTCACACTCAAGCAATCCTCCCACCTCCCCTCCTCCAAACAGCTGGAACTACAGGTGAACGCCAGCACAGGTGCATGCTACCTGGCTAATTTTTGAAAAAAATTTTGTAGAGACAAGGTGTCACTATGTTGCCCAAGCTGGTGTCAAACTCCTAGCCTTAAGTTATCCTTCCATCTTCATCTCCCAAAGTGTGGGGATTACAGGCATAAGCCACCAACGTCTGGCTGAATGTTTACTCTTTCTTTCTTCCTTTCTCTTTCTTTCTTTCTTTCTTTCTTTCTTTCTTTCTTTCTTCCTTCCTTTCTCTCTTTCTCTTTCTTTCCTTCCTTCTTTTCTTTCTTTCTTTCTCTTTCTCTCTTTCCTTCCTTCTTTTCTTTCTTTCTCTCTCTCTTTGCTTCTTTCTTTCTCTCTCTCTTTCTCTTTCCTTCCTTCTTTTCTTTCTTTCTTTCTTTCCTTTCTTTCTCTTTCCTTCCCTCCTTTCTCTCTCTTTCTCTTTCCTTCCTTCCTTCCTTTCTTTCTCTCTCTTTCTCTCTTCCCTTTCTTTCTTTCTTTCTTTCTTTCTTTCCTTTCTCTCTCTCTTTGCTCCTTTCTCTCTCTCTTTCTCTTTCCTTCCTTCCTTTCTTTCTTTCTTTCTTTCTTTCTTTCTTTCTTTCTTTCTCTCTTTCCTTCCTTCTTTTCTTTCTTTCTCTGTCTTTGCTTCTTTTTTTCTCTCTCTTTCTCTCTTTCCTTCCTTCTTTTCTTTCTTTCTTTCTTTCTCTCTCTTTCTCTCTTTCCTTCCTTCCTTCCTTCCTTCCATCCTTCCTTCCTTTCTTTCTTTCCTTTCTCTCTCTCTTTCTTTGCTTCTTTCTTTCTCTCTCTCTTTCCTTCCTTTCTTTCTTTCTTTCTTTCTTTCTTTCTTTCTTTCTTTCTTTCTTTCTTTCTTCTTTCTCTCTCTCTCTCCTTCTCTCTCTCTCTCTCTCTCTCTCTCTCTCTTTCTTTGCTTCTTTCTTTCTTTTTTTGGAGTCTTGCTCTGTCACCCAGGCTGGAGTGCAGTGTCATGATCTCGGCTCACTGCAATCTCCACCTTCTAGGTTCAAGCAATTCTCCGCCTTAGCCTCCTGAGTAGCTGGGATTACAGGCATGGATCATCATACCTGGCTATTTTTTGTATTTTTAGTAGAGATGGGGTTTCACCATGTTGGCCAGGCTGGTCTTGAACTCCTGACCTCAAGTGATCCATCCGCCTTGGCCTCCCAAAGTGCTGGGATTACAGGCATGAGCGTTTTCTTTTCTTTCTTTTTAGAGGCAGCATCTGGCCCTCTCCCCTGGCTGCAGTATGGTTGCACAATCATATCTCACTGTAGCCTTGAACTCCTGGCTCAAGAAATCCTCTCCCTTTAGCCTCCTGAGTAGCTGGGACTAGGGATATGTGCCACGACACTCAGCTAATTTGCTTTATTTCATGTAGAGACAGGGTCTCACTATGTGGCCCAAGCTGGTCTCAAACTCCTGGCCTCAAGCAATCCTCCTACCTTGGCCTCTAAAGCATTAGGATTGCAGGCCTGAGCCACCACACCCAGCCTGATGAATGTTTTCTAAGTGAGCGTGTGGGCCCCATGTATGCCATCCCTGGGTTAGCAGCAACACACGAAGGGAGGCTTTAATTCACTGCTGGCTCCAAAGCTACGGGAATCTCAGGCTAATTTAATAGCAATGGAATGGCATACAATAGCAATGTCAGCTGACACTCCTTCATGTACATTTTTGGCCCACACTTTAAGAAGAACACTGACTAACATGCATATTTAGAACAGGGTTTCTCAGACTCTCCACTATGAACTACTTGTGGGAGATAATGTTTTGTTCGGGGGTCATCCTATGCGCTGTGGGATGCTCAGCAGCATTCCTGCCTCTACCTTCCAAATACCAGCAGCACCACTACCCCTGTCATGACCGAAAATGTTTCCAGACACGTCACCCCAGCGGAGAACCATTGATTTTGAAGAAATAAAATCAGGGTGGTGATATGGCTAGAAATCATGTTTTTTTGAGGAAAAATAGTTGAAGGAATTAGGATAGTTTAATTTAAATAAGACTAAATATAGTGATGTGATTTCAGTATTTGAAAGTTGGGGCCGGGTGCGGTGGCTCACGCCTGTAATCCCAGCGCTTTGGGAGGCTGAGGCAGATGAATCACCTGAGGTCAGGAGTTCGAGACCAGCCTGACCAACATGGAGAAACCCCGTCTCCAGTAAAAACGCAAAATTAGCTGGACATGGTGGCGCATGCCTGTATTCCCAGCTACTTGGGAGACTGAGGCAGGAGAATCACTTGAACCCAGGAGGCGGAGGTTGCGGTAAGCCGAGATTGTGCCATTGCACTCCAGCCTGGGCAACAAGAGCAAAACCCCATCTCAAAAAAAAAAAAAAAAGAAAAAGAAATACAATGTTTAGCCTGTTCTCCACCACTCTGGAGGAAGAAGGGAAAAGCAGAGCCACTGAGTGGAAGTTCTAGGAGATGAGATTTAGACTCAAAATACGGAGAAACTTTCCAACAGAGCTCACTGAGACTGGCTTGCAACTGCGTATGCAAGCAGGGGCTGGGCCAACACACAGAGGTGGGAAGAGTTTCTAGTGTCACATAAAGCTTCACACAATTTTGAAAGGCCCTTTCAAATAATTATGTGATTCTGTAGTCTGATATTCCCTGGGATTTGCTCTGACCTTGGCTTTACCTGCACGTGCCTCCTAAATCCTTTGTCGATAATGTAAGAGTGATAGCTTATATTTACTTGAGTACATTGCCTCCTCTGTCTAATCTAATCCGCACAACGACCTATGGAGATAGATACTATTCTCTTTGTTTTATAGATAGGGAAGCTGCGGCCTAATGTTAAGTAACTCCCCTGAGGACTCAGCCCCAGGGAATTAAAGAGAGCAGGATTAGACTCAGGTCTCAGATGCCATCAACATGGGTCTTAATCATTACGCCATATTTTATATAAATCAAAAGTTGTATAAATCTTGGGATTCGAATCCGTTGCCAGGCTTGCGTTTGTACAGTTGTAACTGACAGAAGGACAGCACATGTAGTCCTACATAGATTGCAAAAAATTTCTCTCCCCACAGGAGGTGTCTTTCATCTGGGACCCTGGAAGGAAAACTGGAAGGGGCATGAATATCAGGTGGAAATTTTCACAATGTTAACAAATAGACACCTTTCTTTAAACCATGTTTGAGTTTGCAGCAAAGCCATTCTGTTCTATTCTTAAGCCTGTCCTATTTAGACCGTTGCCCCGCAAGCACACACCAGCATTTCCTCATCATCCTTGTGCACACTGTTTGCCACTGGCACAAGCGGAGCCACACAAAAGGCAGTGCATGGATGAGTACCAGTCCTTTCCCTAATCATACCTGTATTTCCTGTTCCTCCTTATACTCACTGCAGAGAAAAACACTTCCACAAGCTTCCTTCAGCAGTCTAACTGATCCCATTGTGTCTAATAACAAACACACTCCAAACCTTTTATGACCCTCCCACAAAGGGCCTGTACTGTTAGAAAAGCTGAGTGTCCCATAAGCAGCCTGTGGGGTGTAAATGAAAACAGCCTCATTGAGTGTCTTCCAAACTGGAGGTTAAGAGAGCTTGCCGGGGTGCTCAGAGCACCTGGGTGAGATCTGGCTGCTAATAAATGCTTCTTTTCATGGTCGCTGTTGCCCTGGCTGCCCTTCCATTCACCAACTCCTCCCTACCGTATCTCAGCATCCCCTTGCTCTCCCCACCTCTCTCCACTTCTGCTCACCTTTCTTCCTCCAGCCCCGCCATAGATAAGGGCAGGAGCACTTCTCAGGGACAGCCTCATCATTTCTGGAATGGATGAAACAAAAAGAAGCTGCTGCTATCCCTCCCCTTATCCACTCCACAGAGAATGGGGCATTCCCTAATGGGGGCTCCACAGGGGTAGGAGTCATGAGCAGTCGAGGGGCAGTGCAATTCATCCCGTACCTGCCTCCAGATTCAACACGACTTTTTCCATAGGGCTATTGCGAGGGTCCAAAGAAACAAACTATTCCTTGCAAAATGTAAATGTTAGCTGTCATTTCAAAACTATAAATGTTAATTCTTGGCTGGGCCTGGTGGTTCACGCCTGTAGTCCTGACACTTTGGGAGGCCAAGGTGGGAGAATCGCTCGAGGCCAGGAGTAGGAAACCAGCCTGGGCAATACAGCAAGACCCTGTCTTTACTAAACAAAAGTGAATTATTATTCTTACTTTTCACTATCCCCAAATTTAAATAACTCCTGTTTGCTTACGATAGTTCATCTGTTCTTGCCTGGTGGTCATGGAAAGTTCAAACTGATCCTAGAATTTAAGACCATCCTTAAATGCCCCAAGCTGTTTTTCCAACCCTTCTCCCTTTAGGAAGCCCTATATTCACTGCCTCATTGCTTTCTGCTTAGGACACTCTTCCACCTGTTACCAGGTAATCAGAAGTAGGCCCATCCAGAGCTCAGCTCAGCTCTGACTCCTGCCCTGAGTGTGGCCCTGGAGCATGCCCTCCCTTCTCTTTTTAAAATGGATTTAAGGGAGTAGCAAGGCAGGTGAACCTCAGGAGGCTGAACCTGTCAAGAAAAGGAGGAAGGGCTTGAGTGGCACTGGGGTTTAAGACTGGAACTGGGAAGGGGGAGCTAGGCCCTGAAAGGGCTAAGAGGAAGGACAGCGCAGGCTCCCCCTGAGGGGAGCATTTCTATTTAGCCCATCCTCCTCATCAGTCAGCATGGTCATCAGTCACTGTGGTCATCAGTCACCATGATCTGGGCCTCAGGCAGATGGATGGCCTGACAGGGCGGGTGAGCTGTAATCTAGATTACCTTTGCAACACCCTAAAGCCACCGTGACTGTTTTGACTTTTCATTCCTTTTCTTGCCTTCGGGAAACCTGTGCCTGTCACTGAAGAGATTCAGAGAAGCAATTGGGTTGACTGCTTCTCAGAAAGCCTAGCCCTGGGATCAGTTCACTGTTTATTCATTAATAAAGCTGGAAACAAGTACATGTATTACCCTCAGAGCTTTTCTCTACGAAAGCCCATACACCTGTCTTAGACAGTCTGATTTATCTATGTACAATGTCATATTTGTAGACTCCAAGGCTTCTGTCAGCCACTCTCTCTATTTTATAATGCCGGAAAGTCTTCCCAGTGAAAAGCGGACTACTGTATCCTAGAAATCAGTAGGGGATGTATTGTTCTGTCTTCCAAAAGATGTACCAGGAGTTCCAATGCAAAATTTCACCTTCTGGGACCCACATTCACGTATTTGAGTCTTGGGCCCAGTTCTGCAGGTGTAGCCGTGTAGACCTCGTGAGCATTTACATGCGAAAATCAGGCTGCCAGACCCACTCCTTGACGCCCGGCTTGCCTGAGCAATTCCCCAGCTGCAGCCCCCGGGTCTGTTCTGTACCATAACAACCCTTGCCTGCCTACACCAGGGAGGGTTCTGAAACCCAAGGCACGAGAGACGCTCCCTGTCCTAAGACGGGGCATCCTTAAGTAGAACCCTTCTGTGGTCCTGACCATCTGTAACAGACACAAAGGAAGTTTCCTTGGCCTTCCAGCCTGGAATCTATAGTTTTCTTATTCCCTGGAGCTGGCCTTCAACCCAGGGCCTGCCTCGGGATTTCAGATTCTGCTCCTTAGTCTTTTTTCTGTCTGGTCCAGCCTGACTTCCAGGGCATTGATTTTAACTTTCTCCTACAGATTTCAGCACTCCCCCAGGAGAGATTCCCAGTCTGATGCTCTGCGCTGTGTCCTGGACCTACCCCACCTCTGGCCGCCAATCTGACCCTGACCCATACTGAAGCCCCGGGCCCGACACTGACCCAGAGATGGGCTGTGGGGCTCTTATGACTCATAAGACATCTGTTTCATTTTCTAAGCCTGCTATACATTCTGATACCATTTTCTAAAGAAAAAGAGTAAGATTAAAATATAAAGTATTGATTTATGCATAGAAAGCTAAGAGAGCATAGTAAACCTGAAAGTTTGCAAAGTTTGGACAAAAATATAAGCTCAAGAAGAGTTTACATAACCCTGTGATTACTTTCTCCCAACTCCTGTCACCTCCACACTCCATCCATTCTAAAGCACTCTGGGTCCCTGACTACACCAGGCTGCTTCTTGCCTCCATACCTTTGTCCCTATTATTTTTCAAGTTTTTGGAACATGCGAGGAACTTACCAAATGCTTGTTGAATAAATGCCCCACCTTACAGACTGCTTCCCTGGTCTTTAAAATACGTTGAATTCATGAATAAATAAATATCCATGCTGTGCTACTAAGAGAAACGAACACATTCTTAACTTTCGAGAAATCATGTATGGGAGAGATTATGATTTATCTTTCTCTTTAAACAGTCTTTTAAAAAAGTGTGGTATGGGAAATCTTGCTGATGCTACAAATTGTAACAAAATGTCTTGGAGGGTTGTACAGAGAAGACCTGGTTTGTGGGCAAGAAGGGAACCTAGAGAAGAAATTGATTCATCATAGCTGTGTTTGCATACTCGTTAAACTTGAGTCCTCCTGGCCATTTCTCTCCACAAACAAAGTACAAAATAGAAGTGTTTCTCTGAAAGAGAAAGGACTTTGTAGGGAATGAAGAGTTAAATTTCCAGAACAGTGTATGCTAAATAGATAAAAAAAAAATCCTTACTAAAAATACTTAAAATGCTGAAAATAAACAAAACAAAACAAAACCACACACACATTTTTGAATACTTCATCTTTGCCAGCAAGAAAAACGAGGGAGATTTGCAGAGGCTAAAAATGAAACAAACATGAGTCCAGATCAGTAAGAGAGTGCTGACCGTACTGGCCATGCATTCCAGAGACCAGAAGCTTCTATCTTCAGAGCCATGCCAAATTCCAGAGACAAAGCTAGGGGGCCATTCAAGCTGAGGACTCACTGCAAGGTAGGAGCCCTTTAAAATGGAATCTTGGTTTGAGGGATTTTGGGGACTCGAGGTGTTAAGAATTCAGGCCTCAAATCTGCATGATAACTGGCTTATAGATACACAATTTCAGGGAACATATATTGTCTTCTTTACCCAGCACCAAGACCAAGTGAGGGTGTTGCCTTCTGGTACTCCCTCTGCCCCAGCTTTGCTGTCCAGCAGTCCAAGCTATCAAGAACCTTAAGAGATGGAAGGCATTTATCAGGCCCATCCAGAGTCACCTGAAGCCTGGGCAGCACTGAGCTATCTATGAGAATGACTGAGCTTGCCCTTCCAGCATTAGCCAAGCAGGGGTGGCAATCGGTCTCTCCCACCCCTGACCAACACAACCATGAAAAGGGACCAGAGAAAAAAGTTAAGTTTCAATGAACTTATCTGGAAATCTACAATCAGGAAAACTAGAAAGAAGTGACTTAAAAATTTGTTTTAACCTCGTGTATATATTATTTGTTTTAAAGCTCAGTGTTCTTTACATTTTGGATTCTATGCTTGTTGGTGGGGGTGTCAGTGGGCCGTACTACCACCTTTATAATACTTATAGCGTATTTCTGAGCTTGAGGGAAGAATATTTAAAGTCCAAAGAGAGAGAGCTCCTTTCTTCACATGCTGTCCTTCTTCATGATGCATGTACGTAGCATTGGGAGGATAGTGCCTGGCTTCATGTAAAGGCACTAAACATGTTGGTTTCCTTTCCTGCTACTCAGAGGCTAAGGACCACAGCAAGAACCAGGGTGCTTGTGGATACCAAGCTTGTGTTCCAAGGCAAGAGGGGTGGAGAGTAGAGTTAGGAGAAGATCTCATTCAGAGACACCTAGAGGCAGATTCTGTTAGAAACTGAGAATCCTTCTAGACCTGGAAGCAAGGCCTAGCCCTTTTCCCCTTGGTCTAGAAACTAATTAGCTTTGCTTCTTGCTAACCCAGAGACAAGAAAAGGGACCAGTGCTGGTATTCTGATGCCGCCACAGCTAAGTCAGATCTTGACTTAGACTTAAGAAGTTAGGATAGTAACTAGCTGTGTTAGTTTTATATTTATAACGTCTCTTAGTTTCTTCCTCTTTTAGGCATATCTTACCCAAACCAAGGACAGAAACATATTTTCATATTTCAGTCAAATACACCAGTTCCCAGGGGTCACTTCGAGTCTCAGGTTTCTTCCTGAGAAACCCAGGAAAGCCCAAGTTGTGGCAGCACAAACCAGAGCCCTATGTGAAAAGAGGCAGGAATGACTAGGGTCTTGGTCCTTTTCCATCTAGGCAATTTTTCTACTACCTCATGGAAACCAACCTCTTTCCACCAGAAAAAAATTTCCATGGGCTGCCATCAGAAACAAAATCTAGCTAGGCTGGTGATGTCCTGATCAGTGCCGAAATGGCATTTGTAAACAAAAAATAAAATTCTGAGGCCCCCCAACCATCTGAATGGAGCCCTCTTCTTGGCCAAGGGCGTTCCAAAGTCAATCTGCAAAACTAGTTTAGGCTGTGATGGGAAGCAGAGGGGGTCAGACATGCCCCATTATACCCTCCTCTCTTTTGGAGTTCAAGAAAAGCCAACCAGCATTACAATCAACACAGGCTTTATCCGATAAAAAACATGTACAATCTACTCTCTCTCTGAAGCCTGCTACTTGGAGGCTTCATCTACGTGATAAATCCTTGGTCTCTACAACCCTTATCATAACCTAGAAATTCCTTTCTATTGATAATAACTCTTTCAACCAATTGTGGGTCAGAAAATTTTAAACTCTGTGACCTTGAAGCCCCCAACCCCCGCTTCAAGTTGTCCCACCCGTCTAGGTTGAACCACTGTGAAGCTTACATGTATTGATTGATGTCTTATGACTTCCTGAAATGTATCAAAGCAAGCCGTACCCTAACCACCTTGGGCACATGTCATCAGGACCTCTGGAGGCTGTGTCATGGGCACATCCTTAACCTTGGCAAAATAAACTTTTTAAATGGATGAAGACCCGTCTCAGCTACTTTTGGGCTCACATATTCCTTACATGAAATTCTGCTTCACCGTTCTGAAATGTGGTCCCGAGTTACAGGAGCTATCTTTTCCAGAAATTGGAAACGTAGTTCAACAATGGTCATGAGTGCTGCTTCCAGGTGTGAGAGGTCTGAAAGGCATAGTTTGGCTTCATAGCTATTTGAATTTCTGGAATATATTGATAGTTGCAAAGACAATAGGTAATATAACTGAAATTAGAACAATCATGATAAATCTAAGGCATGTAGCTACGGTAAGGAGGCATCTTCTCTCAGTGTGTAAAGTGGATTGTACCTGCTTGGACAGCCAAATGAAATGTCTTCAGGATGCTGGCGCTCAGAAGCATACACCAGGCAAGGCCCTTAACTGGTTACAGCTTCCTCCTTCCCTGCCTCAGCAGTATAAGAGAAGCAAGTTCATTCTTAGGCCTTTAAAGTAATTTTCTTTGTGATTTTATAATGTCACGTTTTACGCTGGGACTGGGCTCTTGGAAAGTGAAGTGAACTATTTACTGCAAAGGAAAAGAAATAATTGGATAGGAGATAGAATGCAGGGAATGGGAGGGTAGGTATAGTGGATGGGGTCCCTTATTTTTCCCTCTCCACTTCAAGTCCGGATATTCTCTGTAAATTCACTGATGTCCATGAAGCCATGGGCACTGCAGAAGGACACGTCTGAATTATTCAGGCCCGGCAGTGGTTGCTCACACCTGGAATCCCAGCACCTTGGGAGGCTGGGGTAGGAGGATGGCTTGAGGCCAGGAGTTCGAGATCAGCCTGGGCAACATACCTCATCTTCATAAAACAAATTAAAAAGTGTTATTCAGCCCCAGAACTGCCCTTGTTCTTGAATTCCTTAGGGCAGATTCAGAGGGAATTATCTTTACATGTGGCTGCTAAGATTTCTGGGCCCTTTTTCAAACCCCTAAAAAATAGCTTTTTAGCAGGGAGCAGTGGCTCATGCCTGTAATCCCAGCACTTTAGGAGGTCAGGGTGGGTGGATCGCTTGAGCCCACGAGTTCCAGACCAGCCTGGGTAACACGGTGAAACCCAGTCTCTACAAAAAAATACAAAAATTAGCCGGGTGTGGTGGCACGCACTTGTAGTCCCAGCTAGTCGGGAAGCTGAGATCGGAGGATCGCTTGAGCCCAGGAGGCAGAAGTTGCAGTGAGCCAAGATCATGCCACTGCACTCCAGTCTGGGTGACAGAGCAAGACCTCGTCAAAAAAAAAAAAAAAAAAAGGAAGAAGCTTTTTCCTACCCACTTTACCAATTTAACAGTATTATTAAGAATCTATAATTTCATTATTATTCCTTCAGGCACTTGAGGAACTAGGGAACAAAGTAATAGCATGAAGTCCCCAGTGACATACAGGATCCTGTCAGCGCTCTTGTAAACTACACAGACTCCTCCTTTAGTGTGTGGCTTCCCTGCAGACAACCTCTTCAGGGAAGCTAGTGGCCATATACATCAGAAACTGCTCCTGTGCTCTGATTACACCAGGTACATTTCTCTATCACAAATTTGTCACATTGTATTGAAATTATCTGGTCACACGTTTGTGTCTCCTTTAGTCTCCTCTAAGTTTCTCAAGAACAGGGATCATGTCTTTTCATTTTTGTGTAACAGGATGTTACCATTAAAGTTTCAACTGAGGTTCCAAGAGACAATACATGCTGCATACCAAAGTGAGGCGCTACATCGCTAGGCAGAGTTTAAAAAGGGAATCTTTAAAGAACAAAACATAAAAAATGAAAACAAAAGAAATTATAAAATGAAAAAAAGAAAAGAAGAAAACTAACTAAAGAGGGGGTCTTTGACAATCATTTCCGTAATTCTTACCCACCTCACTCACTTTGACAATGATTTCCATAGTGCTTAGCTGCCTCACTCAGATGAAGGCTGTTAAAAGGGCTCAGAGTAAGATAAGATTTGGGAAGATATTTCTTTGGGGAATTTTTTTTCTGTGCTATGTGACCATCCTCCTGCCCCTCTCTAACACACAAATACAAAGCTCAGCTTGAAGAGCTTGTCATGTGTTCTTGATGGGGTAAGGTGGGGGACACCATGGATTCGAATGTAAATCATACTTGAGAAATTCAATATGATCTAGAACAGATCAGAGAGAGAGGAGGAGAGAGACAGATAGACAGAGAGAGGGAGCAGACGGCTGTGAGTCACCACTCTTATGAGGGAAGGAATGGACATCCTTCCCCAGGGCAGATATCCTAGAACCATGTGCAGTCCTCACCAATAGGAATACCTGGTAGAGGGGACTGAGCAGTGAGAGTCATGTGTGAAGCGGACTTTTGGGGAATACGGGGCTGAGGCAATATCAGGCAGTTGAAGGTGAAGCCAGGTTTTCATCAGAGGCTTCAGAAGTTTCATCATGTATTTCTATACATGCACTTTAAAAGGTCAGAGAGAGATAAAAAGAAATTATTCCTTTGATTATAACTACTGGTCATGCAGAATCAATTTATCAATCACATTTATTTCCTTAAGTGTCAGACATCATGCCTGACTCATCCTAGGAATCTGACAAATGCTAAACTGAGCTAACCTGATCTTGGAACATATTCTACTGCTGTACCAAAATATGTCCATGACACAGCCTAACTGAATGGCAGCCCTTTCCCCCTCCCCCTCCACAAGATCCTTCAGGCCATTGAAAGCAGTTCATATTTTTATTTCAGGGTAATGACTCCTTAAATGATACTTTTGGGTAGGCTTTATGTGAACAATTTTAGGTAGTTTTATGTGAACAATTACAATTAACTAAATATAAACACACATTTAAAAATCCATGCTTGATTATTATATATAAGTAAAAATAGTTTTCTAACTCCAGAGATACAATGTTATTATAACCCGTATAAAGTCCTGATGTCTGTGGTCTAGATTCGGCAGCGTCACAGTAAATAAAATATCAGCCTAGCCGAAAATTTGAGGTGAAACCAATGAATATTTAGAAAAATTTCAAAGGCATTACATGGATAATGCACAGCAAAACTTCCTCTTAAAAAGATCCTCTTTGCCAACTTCCACTCTTCTTAGTTCCCTGAAACTTTTCCCTTCCTAGAATTTCCTCAAAACTCTCTCTGAAGTTCACTCCCTACTCTCTTCTCCTCTGTGCCTACCCTGCTGCGTATTGTCTTGTGTGCCACCTGCAGGTCCATTGTCCTCTGTCCTTTCTCTCATTTCCTCTTCAGTCTTCTCTGCAAGGTTTACTCCACTGAACTCATAATTGTGAGTTGGAGAATGTGGAGATTTAGCATAAAGTGCATGAGAATTTGGGTAGAGAATGAAAGGCTGTGAGTATTTAATTGTTTTTCCCTGTCGTTCCATGAAAGGGAGACTTGGTAAAAGTCAGCATCAGGAGGAAGAGGAAGAGATGAGCTGTTTTACTCACTCTGAGGCCCGGCAGGAGTGGACTTCCTTCACCCCCAAATAACGCTCATCTTTAGCTTGATGACAAAGTGAAACTTTAGAACAAGGAAGTTATCTATTTGTTTTTGTTCCTGATTAAAATATTTGGTATAACATTTAACTTACTGGTTATTGATAGCTGGGTAAATGAGTGTATTAGTGGCCTTACTGGGAGTAGAGTTGGGTGGTAAATTAAGAGGAAGGCAGCTAAGAAGACGGACATCAGTAAAATGGTGGAATGGGAGACCCCTCACTCATATTCCCCCACAGCAGCGATAATTTGGCAACCACTTGTGGATACAAGGGCCTTTGTGGGAGCTTGGAATCCAAGTAGGAGGTTCAAACCCCCAGTGAAGCCCAAGACCAAGGAGGCAGGCCTTGGTGGCAGACTCACCCACCACAAG
Source organism: Alouatta palliata (assembly GCA_004027835.1). Classification (NCBI taxonomy): domain Eukaryota; kingdom Metazoa; phylum Chordata; class Mammalia; order Primates; family Atelidae; genus Alouatta; species Alouatta palliata. The sequence continues at coordinate 2,119 of PVKV010031919.1, read as the reverse complement.
CTACAGATTCAGAAATAGCCTCATCCTCTGTGAATTCAGTTACGACTCCACTTGGTCTCGGTCCTGCCACCAGCAACATCAGCCAAGGAGCCCAGGAGGAGTCACAGACACGAGCACCTCAGGCAACAGGCCCACTGATCTTGTTCCCACCTGTGAACTGCAAAGCAGCCTCTGACCCAGTGCTAGTCCTTCTCCACTGTGCCTGGAGCAGTCCTGTTCACTCGACTTGTTGGGAGACACAGTTGTCTGTGTCCACGGAGACAAACCTGACAATCTCAGTCCAGCTGAGGATTCTGAAGCAGCCCTATAACCTATCTTCAGCACTTCTCAGGCTCTGGCCTCCCTTGGCAGTCCTAACCATCCAAGAACCTGGCAGGAGGCATGCCCATCCAGGTCTGCAGAGGTAGGCCTGAAAACCTTGGTCTCAACTGCAGACGCTGAAGGAACTCTGTGACTTGGTTTCAGCCCCTCTTAGCTACAGACCAGAGCCAATGCTGCCTGCTTAATAACCCAGCAGGTTTTCTCCCAGAGACTTGGCAGGAGCCATAGGCACACACACACCTGATAACAAGCCCACGGTCTGCAGACCTAACTGCAGGCTCTCAAGCAGACTTTTGCCTCAGTATCAGCCCTACTGACCAAAATCTAGGACTCCTCCAGATAGGATCCATACTCGCCCTAGCCACTGGAAATGGGCCCACCGACAGCGGAACCCCGCTGCGGACCCAGGAACAGTTATGTAACTTGACTCCAACCCTGCTTAACTACAATCCTGGAGGCAATACCATCAGCCCAGGGAACAGATAGGCAAATGTCCTTACAAGATAAAGAGAAATAAATCAATAACACTACAAAAAGTAATCAAATCACAAAGGAAGACAGTAAAATAGAAAGAAAAAACTATAAACCCCTCAAAAAACAACTAACAAAATGAAATAGTAAGCACAGTTAGCCATTAGTATTCATGGGTTCTACATTTGTGGATTCAACCAAATATGTATCTTCCAATTAATATATTAGGAAGAAAACAATATAACAATATAGCAAGAACAAATTATGGAAATAAGAATAACAATATAGCATAGTAACTATTTATATAGCATTTAGATTGTATTAGGTATTTTAAGTAATCTAGAGATGATTTAAAGTATATGGGGGATGTGCATAGGTTATATGCCAATACTACATATTATATATATACATATTTTATTGCACTTTAGGTTCTGGGGTATCTGTGCAGAACATTCAGGATTGCTGCATAGGTACATACATGGCAATGTGGTTTGCTGCCTCCATCCCCATCACATATATCTGGCATTTCTCCCCATGTTTTCCCTCCCCAACCTCCCTACACCCTGCTGTCCCTCCTCTAGTCCACCCCAACAGACCCCAGTGTGTGATGCTCCCCTTCCTGTGTCCACATGTTCTCATTGTTCAACACTTGCCTATGAGTGAAAACATGCGGTGTTTGGTTTTCTGTTCTTGTGTCAGTTTGCTGAGAATGATGGTTTCCATCCAAGTCCCTACAAAGGACATGAACTCATCATTTTTTATGGCTGCATAGTATTCCATGGCGTACATGTGCCCCATTTTCCTTGTCCAGTCTGTCATGGATGGGCATTTGGTTGGTTCCTGGTCTTTGCTATTGTAAACAGTGCTGCAATGAACATACGTGTGCATGTGTCTTTATAATAGAACGATTTATAATCCTTTGGATATATACCCAGTAATGGGATTGCTGGGTCAAATGGAATTTCTATTTCTAGGTCTTTGAGGAATCGCCACACTGTCTTCCACAAGGTTGAACTAATTTACACTCCCACCAACAGTGTAAGAGTGTTCCTATTTCTCCACATCCTCTCCAGCATCTGTTGTCTCCAGATTTTTTTTGTTGTTGTTGTTTGTTTGTTTGTTTGTTTGTTTTTGAGACGGAGTTTCACTCTTGTTACCCAGGCTGGAGTGCAATGGCGCGATCTTGGCTCACCGCAACCTCCGCCTCCTGGGTTCAAGCAATTCTCCTGCCTCAGCCTCCTGAGTAGCTGGGACTACAGGCACGTGCCACCATGCCCAGCTAATTTTTGTATTTTTAGTAGAGACGGGGTTTCACCATGTTGACCAG
>PVKV010031918.1:0-20443 GCA_004027835.1 Alouatta palliata | reverse complement strand
TAATTTTTAAAGGTTTTTGTAGAGATGAGATCTCACTGTGTTTCCCAGGCTGGTCTGGAACTCCTGAGCTCAAGCAATCCTCCTGCCTAGGCCTTCCAAAATTAAAATCGAATCAACCTCATAAAGCAGTGAGTCCCTGGGGCTGGAAAATTTTAAACAAAAGGTGATGATCCAGACTCATTATCTATATGAGTGGTGCTAAAGATGGTTGGGACAGGCTACTCTAAACGTGCCCCAATTTCCAGCCGGCTTTAAAGTTTTGCCATGTAGCGTTCCTTTGTTAAATACATGTTAGTGCTTCATAAAATATGCATTTTAGCATCACAATGACATTTTTTTCTGAAAGCAATTATTTGTTTTGCTTTGGAACATGGGTAACTTGAGCACAGAACTTAAGCATCTATTTCAGCACTTTGGAAAAAGAGTAGGTGAGTTTTAGAATTATCTCATTTTTGATGTAAAGTTTAATTTGATGAATCATATGCAAGATTGTCACTTAATTCATACCGCAGTGTGCCACAGCCTGTTACTGCTTTATGTAGAGTTGATGAAGCATTTTAACTAGCCTTTACCAGAATGCTCAGCCCTCCCTCCCTGACCTGCTGCTGCCCTAACTTGCCAGCTCAGCTCTGCCTGGCTAGGTTTGGCTGCTGTTCCAGCTCTGCCAGATGGTGCTGGCATTGCTATCCTACATAAGCCCTTGGGTCCACAGTGTCTCTTGGCAATTCCTTTAAGCTCTCCTAGTTGGTCCCTATGTTTACTTTCACACTTTACTAGATGTTACCACTCTCCTTGTCCTCAGTTCCTTTGTTATGAGCAAATGGCTGAGCAGCTCCCCTCCTGAATGTTTTTTTTTTTTTTTTTTTGGAGAGAAATTGGTACCCAAGGAAAAGTTTTAAAAAATGGATGAGACTGCTTATTTTCGTCACAAATAGCTATTGAAGTTGGATCTCTGAGTATTTACCTATGTATTATAGTCAAAAATATATACAAAATATAGTCATAAAATAAATTTATTATTAGCTATGCCATTACTAGCTATGCCATAAAAAGTGATGATTATCCAGAATAATAGATTAAAAAAAAAAAAGCCAGTGCTAGCACATCAAAGCACACTCAACTGCTTTCTTAATGGAAATTGTATAATTAAAATGCAAATTTGGATATATTTGAGTCACCCTGATACTTACAAGCTGTTTTAAAATAACTGGTCACAATGTAGCATAAGAATAAGATTCAAGCACTTTTGCTGATCTGATAGCAAACGCCATAATCTCTGGGTGACTTGTGTGCACATTAAAGAGAAACACTGTCTTCAGTTATATGTAATGAAACATTTTCGCCACTTTAATTGCCAAAAAACTTTTGTCCACTAAAATTCAGTTCACCTGGTGGATCCTCCTCTTTTTTTTTTTTTTTTTTTTGGAGACGGAGTCGTGCTTTGTTGTCCAGGCTGGAGTGCAGTGGTGCAATCATGGCTCACTGCAGCCTCAAACTCCTGAACTCAAGTTATAATACTCCCACTTCAGCCTCCCAAGTAGCTATGACTACAGGTGCGTGAAAACCACACCTAGATAATAATTTTATTTTTTTGTAGAGACAGGGTCTCACTATTTTGCCCAGGCTGGTCTCTAACTCCTGATCCCAAGTGATCTTCTTGCCTTGGCCTCCCAAAGGGCTGGGATTAGAGGCATGAACCACTGCACCTGGCCGGGGATTTTCTTAAAATGCTGATTGTGATTCAGTAGGTCTGGGGTATGGCTAGAGATTCTGATTTTTTAGCAGGCTCCCAGGTGACCCTGATGCTGATGGTCTGTGGACACGCTTTGTGTAGCAAGTGACTGGTCAGTGGTCCTCCACTTTGACTGTGCTTCAGCCACATCTGAGGCATGGCTGTGTGACTCCCTCTCATGGCTTTGACTGGGGTCCCATGTCTGCAAACTGTAACGCTAACGTACAAACTTAAGCCGAATTTCTCTGCTTCAAATAATAGTTACCTCTTAATTGCTGGCACATACTTGCTAACATTTTTGGCACTGTCAATTTCACCGTTTAGAGGAGGCAGGGACTTTGCCACATCATAAATAGAAAAAGAATTGAGGTTATCGAGTATCTTGGCTTTAGGATATATTGATCAGCATCATCATGTACTTGGCTCTTTTTTAACTGAAAACTTTTTTAAAGTAGGCAAGAACCCTTTCTGAGAATACGAAGCCAAAGTAAACATGATAAGAGTATTTGGTTAATTGACAGGGAGCACTTCCAGGTGGTGTCGTTCTGGGAGCCTTGGTTTAAGCTTTGTAAGGCCTTTAGGTCACAGTCCCGAGGACAACTTCACTCATTTTCAGAATTAGTTAGGATCTTGAACTTATTTAGGACTTTTGTAATAAATCCTTTTATTAGCCTTGTCTCTGTTTTTACACTGTTTATAAAAAGTCTCTTGTTACTTTTACTTATGATGACAGCTCTTGACCCTTTACACTCAGGAAGTTTTTGCAGAAGTGAGTCTAACTGGCTTGATTTTATGAGAAGATATTTCTGTATTGCTACATTAAGGTTCCCTGATGCAGAGTATTCCCTCTATATGTTGGAAGTTGTCATGCTTGAAATTTTATCAAAGATTTTTTTTTGATCCCTCAAGTAAAAATGAAAGTGACTTTGGGTAGGGTAAGAGCCTAGGGTGATATGGTATATTTTCATGAGGATTTAGAATTTGAATGATGAAATGATTCAATGTGTAAGAAAAATCTGGAGCATAATGACATTTATGTAAATTAGACTATGTGTATATGTATGCAACAGCGCTTGTTAAAGAACATTTGAAAAAATTTGCCTATATTCATGGGGCACAAGTGCAATTTTGCTACCTTGATATATTGTGGTGTGGTGAAGTAAGGGCCTTCAGTGCATTCATCACTGGAACATTGCACATTGTATCCACCGAGCAACCTCCAGTCACCCACTGCCTTCCCATCCCCACCTTGCTCTGAGTCCCCATTGTCCATCATTCACGCTCTACTTCCATGTGTAGACATTATTTGACTCCCACTTATGAGAACGTGCAGTATTTGTCTTTCTGCATCTGAGTTGTTTCGCTTAAGATAATGGCCTCCAGTTCCATTTGTGTTGCAGCAAAAGACATGATTTTATTTTTTTATGGCTGAACAGTATTCCACTGTGTATGTGTAACACATTTTCTTTATCCAGTCCTCCACTGACGGACACTTAGGTTGATTCCATATCTTTGCTATTCTGAATAGTGCTGCAAAAAACATTCAAGTGCAGGAATCTCTTTGATATAATGATTCCTTTTTCTTTGGGTAGATATCAAGTAGTAGGATTGCTGGATCATATAATGGTTCTATTTTTAGTTTTTTAATAGATCTCCACACTGTTTTTCTTAGAGACTGTGCCAATTTACGTTCCCACTGGCAGTGTATAAGCATTCCCTTTTCTGTCATTTTTTTAAATAATAGTCATTCTTTTGCATGTTAAATGATATAGTGATTTCAATTTGCATTTCTCTGATTAGCAATGTTGAAAATTTTTTTCATATTTTTGTTGGCCATTTGTCTTCTATTGGAAAAGATTTATTCATATCCTTGGCCCACTTTTTTAATGGGATTATTTGGATTTTTGTTGTTCCTTACTAATTCTGGATATCAGTCAGCCATTGGATGTGTATAGTTTGCAAAAATTTTCTCCCATTCCACAGGTGGCCTGTTCACTTTGTTGATTACTGCTTTTGCTGTGCAGAAGCCTTTTAGTTTAAGTCCGGTTCGTCTGTTCTTGTTTTTGTGGCCTGTGCTTTTGAAGTCTTAGTCATAAATTCTTTGCCTAGACTAGTGATATGGTTTGGTTGTGTCCTCACCCAAATCTCATCTTGAATTGTAGTTCCCATAATCCCCAGGTGTTGTGGGAAGGACCTGGTGGGAGGTAATTGAATCATGGGAGTGGTTCCTCCCATGCTATTCTTGTGCTAGTGAGTGAGTTCTCACGAGATCTGATGGTTTTATAAGGGGTTCTTCCCCCTTTGCTCAGCACTTCTCCTTCCTTCTGCCATGTGAAGAAGGAGGTGTTTGTAAACATTTCCACCATGATTGTGTTTCCTCTGGCCTACCCAATCCTGTGGCGCTGTGAGTCAATTAAGCCTCTTTCCTTATAAATTATTCAGTTTTGGGCAGCTCTTTATAGCAACATGAGAATGAACTAATACAACTAGAGATTTACATTGTTAAACACGTTAGAGAAGGCATCTTTACAAAATAATTTGAAATGGGTACACTAAAATCCCAGACTTCAGCGCTATACAGTTCACCCATGTGACCAAAAACCACTTGTACCCCTAAAGCTATTGACATTAAAAATTTTAAAAAATCATTTGCGGTGAAATTTATATAACATAAAGTATTAAAACCATTTCAAACACACCATTTAGTAGCATTTATTACACTCGCAATGTTGAGCAACCACTAAACGTTTCTAACATTTCAAAGTAAAACCTCTTAACGTTAAGTGGTTTCTCCCCATTTCTTCCTCCATTCAGCCCCTGACAACCACCAACCTGAATTTTGTCTCTGGCTTTATCTATTCTGGATATCTTATACAAATGGAATATGTGACTTTTGTTTGCTGGCTTCTTTCACTTACTATAATGTTTTATAGCACATATCAGTACATCATTCCTTTTTTGGCTGAATACTATTTCATTGAATGGATAGACCACAGCATGTTTATCCATTTACCTCTTAGCAGACACCAGAGCTGTTTGTACCTTTTGACATGTACATGTACATGCATGTACACATAGTGTACTTATTTGAGAATCTTTTAAATTCTTTATGATATATAGGATATATACCTAGGAGGAAGGAATCTTTTAATAGAAGGGAAGGGGAATGAGTGGGAATGTGGGATGAGGAGGAAAATAATAAAAACAACAAAATAAAATGAGAGCCCTTCTATTGACTGATAAGAGCTTGCTTAAAGAGGAATGATGAATTCAACTTTGGATCCCTGACGTTCTTCCCAAGCACTTCCATTACTGATAAAAGAGCAAGGAAATGTGCTATAATGACATGAAAATATATTACTGGATAAATGCTTTTGAAAGGAGAATGGGTTGAAAGGCTCTGAAAGGTGAAGTATTAACAAAGATGCCTCTTACCCTTGGGACTCGTGTGAGAATATTCATATTGGCCTTATGCTATTCTCATAACACTCTTTTTAGGATTTATAATGGAAATAGAGAAGAGTTAAGATTCCACTGAAGTGTGTAATTGTGTTTGTTGCAAACTGGAAAATATTGGGTGGAGGTGGAATGTGACCCTACACTTGGGGTCAAGAGAATAAGAATGAGCACTGCTTCTCTCCCCACCTGTTCCCTCAAGGGGTGAGGCATTCTAACACTGGAGGGTCAAGGGGGTGGTAGCTTTGAGAGGACTGATAGGAGTCTTGAGCAGGAGACACTTGCAGAGTGAAAGACCAAGGAGGTCTTTCAGATTCTGTGTGGTACCTCATCTGTTGTCAGCGGCTGATCTTCACTGTCACTTATTATTTACTCATTAGTCTTCTGGAGTTTTTGCCCACTGAATATCTACTTTATTTGATATTCAAATTCTTTGGGTAGTTTTTCTTTTTCTTTTTTTCTTTTTTGAGATGGAGTCTCTCTCTCTTGCCCAAGCTGGAGAACAGTGTAACAATCTTGGTTCACTGCAACCTTCGCCTTCGGGTTCAAGCGATTCTCCTGCCTCAGCCTCCTGAGTAGCTGGGATTATAGGTGTATACCACCATGCCCAGCTAATTTTTGTATTTTTAACAGAGACAGGTTTTACCATGTTGGTCAGGCTGGTCTGTAATTCCTGACCTTGTGATCTGCCCACCTCAGCCTCCCAAAGTGCTGGGATTACATGCGTGAGCCAATGCGCCCAGCTGGGTAGTTTTTCTTACTGCAACATCTGCCTCTCCATTCTTGAAAATCTCTTCCCTTGTTTTCCATAACGCTATTTTCTTCTGCTTTTCCTCTTGTTTTTCTGGATCCCAGATATATTTCTCTCTTGACTCCTCTTTCTTTGACGGTCCTTTAAACGCTGGTGGTTGATTGTGGATCCTTCTTTCTCTTTACTTTCAGGGCAAGGAGGATACATTGACATCCCTAATTTCAACTACTACCAATGTGTACTAGACTCCCAAACCATGTTTTAAGACCCAATATTTCTCATGGGCTGCAAATCTAACTTACTACTAGCTGAGCACCTGAAACGCAACACTTCTAAAAGTTTTTTTTTCTTTCTAAATTTTTTACTGTTCCATATTCTTTATTATTAAAAGTCTTGTGGTAGCCAGCTTCCAAATGGTCCCAATGATTATCACTTTCTAATATTCACTTACTTGTACCTAGGAATTGTACCAGATTAACTAAGTGATCCATTGGGGAGATTCCATTCTTCTAGTGAGGTGACCTACAGAGTATTGAAGTGATGCCTTGATTCTTTTTGTGGATTATAGTAAAATGTGAGAGGAGAAAGTGAAGGATAGGGTGACAAATATGGGAGAAGTAGAAATCGCTGCTTTTGAAAAGTGTCACCTCTTTAGTAAGTAAATTCTAAGATGGTAGAATGGAGAAATGGTTTTCAGGCATAGATTAAATTCAAAGAATTTGCAAGATTAAATTCAGAGACTTTGCAAGAAAGTAAGGCCTAAAAAAGAGTTGAGAATGTGGTTGTAAAATTCTTTAGGTTCTTAGATTCAAGATGGTACCTTGGGGATCTGTCCAGTCAAGAAATAGGGCTTCTAAGAACCTTAAGCATATTGTCCTCCAGTCATCTCAGCAAGAGACCAGGGAAGAGAAGGGCTACTCTTGAAGAGATGCATGGATTCAGCTTTTGTCTAATGGAATGAACCCCAATAAGATTCATGGAATATTTATAGCATCTTTGAGAGAATTGTATTTGCAGAAACACTGTTATGTAATTGAGAGACCCTTAATTCTCTCAATTGCTATGGGTGGGGTAAAGAAGTAGATTGAAAAACCTACATAACCACAAAGACAGACTACTTTTCAATGAAAAGCAAAGATGACTTTTAGGGTGGCACCAAGAATCCAGAGGGTGTAGTGAAAAATCATGAGTTTTTGATTCATGGCCTTGAGTCCTCATGAAGGAACTGCCAACCTGTGTCTTGCAGGATTTCAAAATTTCTGTGGACCAGAGACTCCTGTGTGCCTTTTATTTCTCTACTCTCTGATCTGAAGTGTCTATAGTGATTTATCTTACACCTATCACTCTATTGCATACTAGGAGTATGGGAGCAGGTAACTTGTCTTAGTTCACTGGCATTCAAGTTGAGAGGAACTTTATCCAAGGGCCATACTGAAGGAATTACACCTGAGAAGTCTCAGACATTCCTCGATCTGACTTAGGTGATGAGATTCCACATCACCTTTTAAAGAGATGAAAATTTTCAGGCCCTATTAGGGAGCAAGTATATTTTGCCCATGGTCAGGACATGAATCACTGAGCTGGGTCCAGAGAGTGAAGTGTAGTAGCCAGTCCTCCAGAGAGCACCCCCCCACCCCGTGATTCTCACCTCCTGGTGTTTGTGTTCTTGTGCACTCTTTTCTGCATGGAATAGGGCTGACCTGTGTAACCAAGAGGATGCTGAGGAAATGATGGAATGTGACTTCAAAAGCTACATCATAAGACATTCCAACTTCCATCTTGCTCTTTTAGATCACTGGCTCTATCAAGCAACCCTTTGGACATGTCTATCTGGTAAAGGATCAAGGCTTCCTGTTAACAACCAGCCCTGATTTGTCAGTCACCTGAGTGAGCCACCTTGGAAACAGCTCCTCCAAGCTCCAGGAAAGCCTTCTGATGACTGTAGTGATGGCTGACATCTCAATTACAACCTAATGAGAGGTCCTGTCCCCCAGTTCGGAAATATCCAGCTAAGGCCACTCCTGAATTTCCTTCAGAAACTATGTGAAATCATAAACGCCTATTCCCTTAAGATGCTAAGTTTGGGGATAATGTATTATGCATCAATAGATAGCTAGTAGGGTCATAGAGTGAACAAATACAAACCTTAATTATCTTGGTAGATCTTTGTGGCTTCCCCATCCTAGCTCAGTGGTAAATACTGTTGTGCCCAATCATTAAGCTCTCTTATTTACCCTAGCCTGCTCCACCCTACACCTGTTATGACTGCTTTATAATTGAGGATAAGGGGTGGAAGGGAGATTGGAGAGAATATGAACATCTTAAAGCCATGTATATTTCCTCTTTATGTAGTGCCTGCATTCATTCATAGTCATGGAAAAATTTAAAGCTAAAAGAAGCTATTAGGTACATTTAGGGTTCATTGTTTTCGTGTGTGTGTGTGTGTGTGTGTGTGTGTGTGTGCGTGCGTGCGTGCACGCGTGTGTGTGTGTGTGCATGTTTTGGTTTGTCTTTGAGAAGCCACTTTTGGTCCTGAAAGTACAGGGTTTACAGATGTTTAGAGTAGGGTTTTGACATGAAGTGTTTTATGGAAGTTGGGCAATGAAATATTTGTGTGATGGGTTGGGCCAGGGAGGGTTGGGCTTCCCTTCTCTCATAGAGAAAAATGATTATCCTTGATAATGGGTTACAGATTCACAAACTGCTCATTTCAGAGATGAGGAAAATGGGTCCAGAAATGTTAACACTCTTTCCAAAGCCACACAGTTGTTTAGGGACAAAGCTAATTTGGAGTCCTGGCTACTGGTCCAATTAGATAAGATTTGTTTTAATTTGACCTCTATTTTTCTTTTTTTGCTAATTTCAAGTGAAAATGATTTCATAAAATGATAACTAAATACTTCTCTTTTAATGTGTTGAGCTGGATGTGGCTTCTTGAAGTTTTAACTGACATGAAAATTTTATTTTATAATTTTATGTGTATCCTTAGGCAACTCTTTGCCTGAATCCTTTGAAATTGCAAGCAATAAATTACCAGTGAGCTGAAGTCCAGGAGGAATGACTGAGGCTACATTACCGATCTTAGTACATACAGCCTGGTCCTGCTGCAGAGGCCGTGTGTGACTTTGTTTATAAAGGTGTTCTTTTTTAAACTTGAGCATCATTGAACAATTTAAAAGATATTCTGCTTTTTTTTTTGCTTAAAGTAAAAGCTTTAAGACTAGAATTTAACCATATTAATTTGTGTCTTCTCTTGAACTTTGTCTTCAAGTAAGTATAGTCACTTTAGATATCAAAAGCTTTTGTTCTATGTCAGAGGTTTTTGAGGAGAGTGTAGCTTTATTTATCTGTTCTTATCAACCTGTATCTATTTGTCAATGAGATGAATGCTATTATGTTTGTATAAAATATGTAAAGAATTGTTTTGACTCTCATTTCATTAACTTTTAGTTTAATCTTATTTTAATATTTTATGTAATACTTTAAACATTCAGAACCAAATTGAATGGGTTGAATTGGTGTGAAGACTTCTAACGGTTTGTTTTTCCTTTATGGATATGAGACTTGCTTCCTGCGTGTATTAGTTCATTTTTACACCACTATAAAGAACTTCCTGAGACTGACTAATTTATTAAAAAAAAAAAAAAAAGGTTTAATTGACAGATCTGCATGGCTGGGAAGGCCTCAGGAAGCTTACAATTGTGGCAGAAGGGGAGGCAGACATGTCTTACATGGACGCAGGTGAGAGAGAGAGTGAAGGGGGTAGAGCCTCTTATAAAACCACCAGATCTCCTGAGAACTCATCACTCTCACAAGAACAGCACGGGACGCTGCCCCATGATCCAGTCACCTCCCTCCCTTGGCATATGGGGATTACAAGTCCCTCCACTGACCTGAGGATTACAGTTTGAGATGAGATTTGGGTGGGGACACAGAGCCAAACTGTATCACTATGGAACTTGGGGTATTGGTACATCCAACCATTTGTTCTTGTGTGCTTCTCAGAAGGCCAGTTTTAGAACCACTAATTTGTATCATTTGATAATTACAGATAGTATAGTTTTCAGAAACTGTGGGCCTAACAAAATTATCACTTTTTTCTCCTCTTGGAATGTTGCCAATAAATTATTTCTCTTTTTTCCATAGTAAGTCAAAGAAAAAACACCTTTCATTGAGCTGCTCAACTTTTGACTTGCGAGAGTCTTTACTCTTTGACTTCATCTTATTTAAAATGATTCATCGATTTCAGCATTCAGCTAGGTTGTTCTCACTGCCTTTTATTCACAGTAGATTGGAATGACCTCTTACCTATACAAACATTGGCTTTTAAAAATATCTCTTTCCCTGGTAATCAGTCTTGCTTTTCTCTTGCCACACCTTTTCTTGTGCTTTCCCTAAATCTCCTTACTCTCCAAGAACCCAAGCTGTAGAATTTAGCCACTTTATCTCGGGAAAAGAGTAATTGCCTTTCTCCAAGTGGCAGACTGTCTTCTGGTCTGTGAAAGTCACCTGCTAGGGAGGGGAGGGGAGGTTTCAAGGAGGCTCACACCACAGAGGTAGCATTGCCAGCTGCCTCAGTGGACAGATGTGTGTTGGCATGCTGGGGGGCCATCCCTTTACCTGAGAATCCTAACACAGTGAATATGGAGAGCCCGCAGGAGATCGGCACAAGCTCAACCCTATAAAGTCTTTTCTTTTTTCTTTCTTTCTTTCTTTCTTTCTTTTTTTTTTTTTTTTTTTTTTTTTTTTAGCATAGTAGAGATGAAGTCTAAGCTAATTCTGGTAACCAAATGTATGTCTGAAATGTAGCTGGCTTTAAAATAGCCTATATTGTAATCTGTGTTTGTGCGGCAGTTTACATTAACGAAAAGCACTGGTTTGTGAATGGAGGATTTGGGTTTTGAAATTAGATATGAGGGCAACCTTGGAGGGAGTGGATAGACTTTCATTTTTTTTTGGAGGCAGCTCTTGAGGCAGGTGCAGGGAGTGAGTAATGTGCCACACAAACTATGCAATTTAGCCAATGAACGCTAGGTTTCTCCTCTGTCCTATAGTACGGTTTCCCTGTCTGTCAAGAGCCAGCTCAACAACCAAACCCAGATTCCAGGTGTGGTATTCCACAGTCGTTCTGTAATTTGTAATCATAGAAACAGAATGTTCCTCCTCTTATTTCTTCCCTGCCAACAGTTTCTGGGTGGGTGAATGTCAGTAGCTGGAGTTATTTTTAAAGAGGAGAGGTGAGGCTTGCCGTGCAAAGCTGGGAAGAGGGCGTTTGTTTGCAGAGCAGAGCTGACATCAAAGTGTAGATTACTGCTCAGTGGCTAGGCACTTGTCCTGTAACAGGTAATGTTTAACGTGCCAGTCACAAAGATCACAGAAGCAGCGTATGCCCGGGCATAAGACAGCACAACTGTGTATGCTCTGGAGGACTGAAAGGCTGTACAAGCCCTATGTATTTTTTTTCAAATATTTATATGCATGGGTCTTGCTGCTGCCTCTTTTGCTGACTGTAATTGGACTTTGAAGCTTTGAAGTTATATCATAAAAATTTGTAACCTTTGTCTGAGAGAGAGCTCGGCTAAGCAATCACTTTCCACTTCTTTTCACAGGATAACATAAACGTTTTCTTGAAAGCTTGTGAACAGATTGGATTGAAAGAAGCCCAGCTTTTCCATCCTGGAGATCTACAGGATTTATCAAATCGAGTCACTGTCAAGTAAGTTTCAACAGTTTGTTACATATATATATACATATATTTAAACTTAGGGCTTGTAGCTTAAGTGAAATGAATTGCTGAAAGTTCATGATTACAGAAAAAAAATCTTCCTCTCTCTCTGTCTTCCTGTTCTCATTCTAAAAGAGACTATTTTAAAAATGGCTTAGGGACTGTGAATGTGAAGCTGTTTGTAACTCGTAACATACCATGGTCTTGCTATAAATCTCTAATCTAACCAGAATGTAGTGTTAATAGTTTAATACTTGTCCAACATGGTTGTGTTTGGTTGCTAATGTTGAGGATACTCATTATACTTATAAGGTGAATTTAGGGATTATATTATAGTTTGTAGAATAACAACAATATTTAATTTTTAAAATATATTTGGAATGAAGACATAATTATTAGCATAAAATTAGATAGGAAAGTGGTAAAAAAAAGACTCTCTTAATATTGGGAAAGCAGCAGTGCCTGGCACCAACATGTAATGCCAAGGACCTTGCCGGCTGTGGCTGACTTTTAAAAATGAGCTGTTTTCCACGATCTTAATAGGGTGGATGAGAAAGTGAAAGTCGGGGTGAGAACACGTATGCCAGTATCTTTCAGATTTTAGGTGGAAAATGGTGTTCGTGTGGGAGTATACAGTTTCAGGAAATCTGGTTTTAAGCTTTTATGAGATTTATTTATTTTTCCTATAAATCTAATTTGCTTCCAGGCAATCATTAACAAACTGTGTCACCAGATAAAGGTGACAGGAAAATTATTTAATTTTGTAATAACTATCTCTTTGTCATCCTACCTCTTAAACCTCATTAATATTTTTGTAAGGGAGAAAATAAACACCTTATTCTATCTACAGAAATAATGAAAATGGAAAAATTGGTTTCTACCAGTTTGAAGATTTAGCTTATGTGGTTAATATCCCTGTGTAAAAGCTTTAATAGTTATGTTTAAAACCAGATGACCAATTTTTTTTTTGAAGAAAAATAACCAGCGATGTACATATCTGTGATAGTTCACATTGTCTTCTAGCAGTACACAGAACAGCACCAAACCCAGGTAGAATTATTCTTCTAGAGTCTAACAATATATGTTTTTAAATGAACGTGCTATTTTGAACCTACCGGCTTCTAGTTCTGTTGAATAAGCTTTTCTAAACTCCATGGTAATGAAATGTCTGTGGGAGGGATGAATCTGCCTGCATTTCTGACTAATTGAAAGATAGTTTAGAGATTCTAAATTTCATCACCGAAGCGAAGTGTGTGCTTCTACAGTATGTGGGGTCATGTTTACTTTCCATAAAAAATAAATATTTGGATGTCTTTGTTTTATTTTTCCTTATCAGCCCATTTCTTCATAAGGCCTATCTGATGGGCAAAGGAGCTTTAGACTTTGAAAGTCTTTTCCTTAAGTTGTTGATGCTTGTTAAGCATTAACGTGCTTCCCCCTAAAATCATAGACTCTGTTTTGAAAGTCTGTAGCCTGTATTTGAGTAGGCTGAGGACTAGGCGAAACATGTTTGCTGGCTCCCAAGTCCAAGGCTGTTTGCCTGGAGCCGGTTTCATGAGATGTTGGGCCTAAAATGTTTAAGACAAATTAGTATCTGGGCTCAGCCTTCGGTGAAATTAAATTACCGACAAACTGAAACTGCGAGGTCACGTAGTTATAGCTGTAGCGAGAAGTATGCAGAACAACTTGTTTCGGTGGAAACCACAAGTCCGTCGAGGCAAGGTGTGCCTAAGTAGTACCTGCGAGAATGCCTGAGTGGGAACTTTGACTTCACTCAAGAACATTCCTCCTGATAATTGTGTCTCATTGGGCCAAAGAGCAAAGGGGTGGACCCTGGGTCTGCTGCAGTGGAATCACTGGAGCCTCCCAGATGAGACGAAGGAAACTGACCAGCAGCTTCTTTAACAATGTCCAAGCTCTTCTGCCTTGAGATACTACTTTTACCAAAGGAAGCAGATTTAAAGAAAAGCAGATCATTGCTTACTTCATAGTAATGCATTTTAGTTTTTTAAAAATATAAATGTGGAGACTCCTTTGGGTCAAAATTCTTGTCCTATCATTATTGTAGATTAAAGGATTCGGTGTTGGTTAGATCAGTGGTTCTCAACTGTGGACAGTTTTGCCAACCAGGGGATGTCTGGCCACGTCTGGAGACACTTTTGGTTGCCATAGCTGGGTAGGGGTGCTACAGGTATCTAATGGGTCGGGAATGCTGCTGAATACACTTTAATGCATGAGATAGCCCCCACAACAAAGAATTTTCCTACTCCAAATATTAATAGTACTGGAGTTGAGAAACTCTGGCTTTAGGCTTAGAATTTCTTACTTATTCCCTCTTTGCCAGAAAAATAGTCATGTGGAGATGAAGGATACTGACTGTGAATATATATTATTTGGCATTCTACTAAAATATAACTTAGTATTTAGTGACATATAATTTATACATTTCTGTGTTTGCTTATTGTCTGTTTAAATGGGAAGGCTCATTGTAACTTGTCTGAGAGTGTGGTAATGTGTGTGAGCATTTTGAAATTATTTTGCATATCTGTATGCATTAAATTTAACAAAGTGTAGCAAATGATTTGATTATTTTACATGCTGTATTATGACTGCTCAGGCTGCATCTACCAGTGCACAGACGTGTTGTTGGCCTTGCTGCAAACTGGATCTAATCATGACCCATACTGAGAGCAAATAGTCAATATCCTCCATGTTGGAAAATGTAGGGAACCTTTTTGTTAGTGGGCAGTAGTGATAGTTGCCGTATGGAGCCCAAGGAGAGTCATGTGTGTTGAAAATGAGTGGCGGTAACAGAAGCAAATAAAGAGCTGTTGTTAATGAAGAGTTTCAATCATCCAAGACTCCAACTAGTTTTCAATTTTCTAGCAATCTGAAATTTACAATTTAATTCATAGTAGTAACTTTTTGCTAATCAAACAGAGCTAGAGTATTCTTTATATTTCTGTAAATTATCCCATTGTGTGTTCTAATTTTCTAATAATTATTTTACTTTGTAGGAAGTAGTTTTAATTTTTTCAAATATGTTTGAATTATTCCGTTTGTTTAGGGATTACATATATTCAAGGATCAAGTGATACCTTTAAAAATGCTCTGTCTTGAGTCATGAGATCCATCAGTTCTTGATATTGTCTAGACTTGCATCTAGAGCTACGTTGTAAAATCTTTTTAGGCATGTGTTAGATTTCTGTGAAAACTTTGTTTAAACTTCATACTACACTGTCAGTTTTTGTCTTAATAAAACTATAGATTTATAAAAAAAAAAAAATTTTATATTCCTGACTTAAGGGATAGGATTCCATTAAGATCCCATTCTTTTCTTCTTTGAGAAGAAACCTCTTTTCTTTATGTTTTCTGAGATTCAATTCAGGTATAAACCTCTTTTCTTCTCAAAATGCTAATAAGCAAATTTATTTAGTCTCCATGAATGGTAGATTGAGATCTACACCAACCTGAGGCCACAAAGTCAATCTTCTGTGTGGATGGATAACTACATCATTATTCTTAACCATTTACTAAACATCCATACGGAGCACACACACTCCGCAGAGAAAAGGTGGTGAGGCTCCCACAGAGCCATCTGTGCAGGCCTTCCATAAAAGGGCTGTAGGAGATCAAGCATAATGGCCCCACCAGCCTGCCACAGCACACCGGAGAGCTCCCCTGGCAAGTGTCATGGTCTTTGTGGTGGCATCTGGTCATTAAGAGAGGTACAGAACAATGGGTTGTGGTAGAAAGCAACTCGACAGAGTAGCCTAGAGGTCCTGTATTGAAGAACTAAAAGTTGGCAGAAAGGTAGGGTTTAACCATTAAAGGTTTTAACTTTATATGTCTAGCAATTTGACTCAGAAACTAAGTCTTGTATTTAAACCATTGCTCTATATATCAAAAATGTTAAGCTGAGAAATTGAACAGATTGTAAACATGTTTCTTCTTTCCACCCCCGTACCATTCCAATCCAGTTTTTAGCACTTCTTCAGATACATTCTGTTCATAATTACAGGATGGCAATGACTTTGAATACTATTTGTCATGCAAAGACATTATTTTCTAGTATAGACTTACTCTATTATTCAGAGTATTGATATTTTAGGGTATAAAATATATCTTTAAACATTGATATTAACTGAGTTTGTTTTTTTTTAGGTCTATTAAAATGAAAGTACAGAAATTAAAAATCTATTATCTTTACACATGCTAGGTGCCAGAGGAACAGTAGTTGGAATCCAAATTAGTGTTAACATATTTCCATCAGGAAAATAAAAGAGTCTCAAAATGATATTTCAAGGATGTAACTGATCGCTAAAGCTTCAGAAGAGTGCTTGATTTTGTGGCAGTGCTCTAAAGTAATTTCTTAGGATTCAGGTTCCCAGATGGCACTCTGTTTTAACAATCTGCCAAACTAGGCTTGAGGTATGTAAGCGTAGATGTGTATTTAAGGTTTATTCATATAAGTAAAAAATACCTAGTTTGAATTACTTAATTTCTGCTTTTGAAAATAATTTAAGCCTAGTTTTGCATATTTTTGGCAAGTACATGTCTTTCAAATGAGTTTCCCAACATTTTAATGTTTTTTTTTAAGCGAGCTTAATGATATCCAAACTTGGATCTGCAACTTGAGCATGGTGACTTCCACCTGTCAACTCCTGTGACTATTTTAAAACGTACCCTTTCTGCCAACTATTAGAAGAGCATAAAACAAAAAGGAAGTTGATTGCATTGCATATATCTCTATTGCATTCAGCCATTTCCTTTTGTGAAGTGCTTGCTGGAAGGAGAGGAACATTAATTCTGGGTTGCTAAGGCTCTGTTGCAGACCATCAACAAAAATGTATGGTCAAATTTGGAAATGCTCTTTCATGACAAAGTTTGAATATCTAAGAGTCCTAGCTGCAGGGAAAGGTTGTGGGATATGAGGCAGGTCCGATGCTGGGGCAAGTCATGGAAGAATTCAAGTTTTATCTGTGTCTGTTTTTCTCCATTTCTAGTTCTTAATCTATTTCTCAGATACCCACGTTTCTGCATGCCAGTGATTCTTCCTTTGCTTTATACTCCCTCAAATCCAAAAGAGCCCTGAGGCCTGTCCTGGCCTGCTGGATGAGCCTTCATGCTGTGGACTTCCCTGGCCAGGGTCTATATCTTTAAAACTATCCTATCTTATATTCATTACTCCAAAGGGTCTCGCTTGGTGGCCAATCTAAATAGCAGTTGACATGAGTCACTTAGTGGGAGAATGAAAGTTCTTTGTCTCCCCTGATCAGTTAGCATTTGTTTCATAACAGGGAACTTGGAAGGGTTAAACCAAAGAGATATTTTTGTTGAAGCGATTCTTCTTTCAAATTATTGTCTGTGGGGCTGCCTATGTTTACATAATCCAACTTTTAAAATTGCTAATACTGAAATAGCTGTAGTTCCCTCAGTTTTTTTTTTTTTTTTAATGTGAGCCTTACCAGTAACCAGAAGTATTATTTTTTGTTTTCCTCACTTTCATGTTCTATTCTGGCTTGATTTAAGCGATTATTTGTGTGAGGGTATAGGTGTTGGGGATATGTGTGCTTAAATCTATTTCTGAAGCTGCAGAGTAGAAAATGACACTTCATCCAGTAAGAGGAAATTTTGGTTTTAGAGAAGTCACCACTTGTTTGTTATGTGATGAGCACTCATTCAGCATCTTCTATGTGGCATATACTTACACAGACATAGATAAGATGGAGACCTGCCTTCAGTGGGGTTCACATGATAACTGGGGAGATGTCCCTGTAAATTCACAGCTGGAATACATTATATAAAGATAAATGCCAGGTTTCTCTGTACACATAGAGATGTGCAGTCATTTCAGCTTTTGAATCAGGAAACTCATCTAATTGGAGATAACATAGATTTCTCATGTGGGCTTTCGAAGGACTTTTTGTCTCCTCTACATCTAGCTCTTCCAGAGACTTGAAACTATTTGAGGGCTGGGAGCATGTATTATTCCCTTTATCTCCTTGGTTCCTGGTACCATACATCTTTACATGTTTATCTGAATATTGGATTTTAATTACAAAGACTTCCTGGATATCTTAAAACCAGGCTTTAAAGATGGGGAAAAACCTGTCTTAATCTTTGCCAACTCATCTTCTTTTTATTCTCATTATTTAAATGCAAAGCAAATCTGGCAAAGCAGCCACTGAACTTTTGGTTTCAGCTGCTTTTACTTATGCTAGAATAAGGATAATGATATGGCATATTACAATATAATCTAAAACTTAACACAGTTTAAGAGGAGTGTGTGTTTCAGCTCTCTATGTAATAAACTAAAATTGGGACTTTGGACTATGTGCCTTTCAAGGTAGTTAAACGTTTTAATAAATCCTTGTGCTGATGTGCCAATAATAAATGTTAAGAATGCTTCACTGACATTTAAAGGATGTTTATTTATATAAAGTGTTAGAAACATTTCAATGTCTTCATAATCACTGATCACTTTTTTTTTTTTTTTTGAAACAGTCTCACTCTGTCATCCAGGCTGGAGTGCAGTGGCGTGATCTTGGCTCACTGCAACCTCCACCTCTTGGGTTCAAGCAATTCTCCTGCTCAGCCTCCCAAATAGCTGGGATTATAGGTGTGCGCCACCACGCCCAGCTAATTTTTGGATTTTTAGGAGAGATGGGGTTTCACCATGTTGGCCAGGCTGGTTGACCTCAGGTGATCCGCCCACCTCAGCCTCCCAAAGGGCTGGGGTTACAGGAGTGAGCCACCATGCCCAGCCATCACTGATCACTTTTTATCTTGTGAAACAAATTGAAAGTGTATACTTGAGACTTTTGGGTAGAAAAATATGGTGGTTATCTAGGTAGTTGGAAGAAGCTCAAGGGCAAAGAATAGAACATTTTAAAAGCAGGAACCCATGAGGAAGGTAATTTTTTTGTTGTTGTTGTTGTTTGTTTGAGATGGATTCTTGCTCTGTCACCCAGGCTGGAGTGCAGTGGCACCATCTAGGCTCACTGCAATGTCCGACTCCCAGGTTAAAGTCATTGTCTTCCTCAGCCTTCCGTCTGGGATTCCAGACACCCCACACCACACCTGGCTAATTTTTGTATTTTTAGTAGAGATAGGGTTTCACCATCTTGGCCAGGCTGGTCTTGAACTCCTGATCTTGTGATTCCACCTTGGCCTTCTGAAGTGCTGGGGTTACAGGCAAGAGGCACCATGCCCAGCTGGGAAAGTAATTTTTTATGAGAAGTCATCAATATTACTTTAGTAAGAAATTTTACCGACAAGTTTACAGTAAGCCTCACTCCTTCCAAAGTCAAGTTACCTGCCTTACTACT
This sequence comes from Alouatta palliata, assembly GCA_004027835.1. Taxonomy (NCBI): domain Eukaryota; kingdom Metazoa; phylum Chordata; class Mammalia; order Primates; family Atelidae; genus Alouatta; species Alouatta palliata. The sequence continues at coordinate 1,448 of PVKV010031918.1, read as the reverse complement.
TTTTAACTTTGTCTAGTATTAAACATCAAAGCCTGCACTCCTTCTCAAAAAAGGTCACATTAACTTTGACTTTGGCATAATCAGAAACATTTGAAGGACCTGAACACAGAGAAACTTGAAGATATCTTCACAGTTTATTTGAGCTGTTTCTACTAAAGCCCAGGCTGATTTTGTCACTTTCCAGGAAGGAACAAGCACATTCAGCAGATATGTATCCATGGTTGTGAAGAGAATCATCCTTGATGAGAGCAGGGATGTTGGTATTCCCTTATTTGGGTTTAATCCCATCATTTCACTTAGTAGCTGAATGACCTTAGACAGATTACTTTTCCTCCCTGTAATAGCTTTGCTTCTCCGAGAGTTTAATTTTATGGCAAATAATTATTTATTATTATTTATTGCTTTGCCTGTGCCAAGCTGTGTGCTAAACCCTGGTAATAGTACATTAGACAGTTGTAATTGCTGTTTGCTTGGAACTTGGCAAATCATATCACTTGGGTGATACCCTGACTCACAAAGATGTTGTAATGATTAAATGAAGTCAGGTATATAAAGTGTATAGTGCCTATATATAGTAAATATTCCATAAATGGTATTGAATGATCATTCTGATCATTTTTGTAATTTGGCTTTCTTTCTTTTTTTTTTTTTGATCCTAGGAAGATATGTGTCTCCTGTAGGGAAACACGAAGGAAAAAATCTGGCCTCTGGCTACTTAAATTTTGTTTACAAATACAAGCTCTTTATTTTTGAGAATTTAGGCCATTTAAAACTTATCCCTTTTCTCTGTTGGGAGAAGGTATTAAAACAAATATGTTTTCCCAACATTTATGGTTAATGAAATTGTTGATAAAATCAACAATTTATCATTTTATTAGAATAGCGAAGCTGGAGACCAGAGAATAGACAGCTAAGTTTTTGCTCTTGCCTCTGTGTACATGAGACCAATACAATGGAATTAACTTTTTCGAGACCAAACTTCTTTCTGTATTTTCTGAAATCTTTGAAATTTTTAAATTTGATTTGAATGTCTCCTTAAAAATTTTTAATTCCATATTTTAAAAAAGGGAAAATTTAAACAGCACTTTAAAAAAAATCCGAACTAGTCAGTGAACACAAATTCAAAAGCCAAACTCCACATTGTTTATTGGTTTATTTTTATCATTGTTTGATTTTTTCCCCCTACATTTCTGTGAAAAGTGTCATTTTGGTCATAAAGAGGCTATCCTTTATAAAGATAAGACGCTGTTATCTGAAAGGTTTTTTTAGAGCTTATGAGTATTTTTCTTTTTGGAATAGGTGTTCAAAATCTTGTCTTCACTGAACTCAAATGTACGTCGCAGTCACATTTTCCTCTTAGAGAAAATGTAGCTGCTCCTTCTGGACTTCTCTCATTTGCTTTACTCCTCAAAAGGCTATCATACTAACAACATGAAAAATCTTGATTA
>PVKV010031917.1:0-20438 GCA_004027835.1 Alouatta palliata | reverse complement strand
GCTGCCACCAAGGTGTTGTGCATGATGTTTGGACGCTAGACTAGTTGCATCTGACGGGAGAAGTTTGTGTTGTACCAGCGCATGCCTTGGAAAGACTTAAGTAATGCAAAAGGTTGTCCTTTTTTTTTTTAATCTACTGACAAGTTGCTCTAGTAACCCAAAGACGTGAAGGAGAAAGCAGCTGCCTCACCGCCCAGACGTTGATTTGTTCAGATGTTTCAATGCCTCATGATACAATAAAACCACAAAAATTTTCTTAACAGTTTAAATTGTTTTAATTAGTTTACTAGTTGGCTGGGCATCGAAAGTCACCTTGACCCATTGTCTCTCTCATGTCTCACCCTCCCACTTCAGCCCCAACTCTGAATACCTGTTGCAGGGAGAAACTGCTGAAGCAGCACTCCCAGCTAGCCTCTCAGAAGCCCTGCAGGGCAGTTCCTCTCACCCCACAGAGCAACTGGTCCTGGGAAAGCAGGCAGGGAGAGCTCAGGTCTGGCCTGAAGCTTCTTGCACTGAAGCGTGTGCTGTCAGTTCTGATACCTTCTGTGACTTCTGCTCTGGGTAGGTTCAGGGCTCTAGCAGCAGGAGAGGTGATCCTGTATCCTGTTGAAGCTGGAGAGGCCCTCCGGGCTGAGGTCTCAGCAATATGAAAGGAGAGGCCTGCTATATCCCCAGGAGGATCAGGATCATATCCAGGTTGCCCCACATACACCAAGCCAGGCAGAGGGCAGCTCAGCTCCTGTCCCACCTGCTTTGGATATCATTAGACAAAGGCCAGTACCAAGCAGAGCCAGCCTCCACTGCCCACAGAGCCAGGCCCAGTTGGGTTGGAGTATAGGTCAGGAGCTGTGGAAGGAGGCAGTCTGAGTGTGAGAGACTCATGCTTTAGGAGTCCTCAACCCTCAGACCTCTGCAGGACATTGCAGGCCTCTCTTATTTCCCTTCCTCAGCATACAGACTTCATGCTATCTTCAAATCCCAGGAAGTCTGGGCAGTTTCTGTTTTTCTGTTTTGGGGACATAGACCTTGCCCAGTGTAAATCTAGCCCCTCAGCCCACAGACCTCTGGATGGTATAAACCTAGTGGCAATGTAGCAACCATAGGCTAGAACCAAACCCAGGATTTGGGTCAGTGCCCTGTTAGGGGTTTTAGGATTGGTAATAATACCACAGCTAAATCTGACCTGTAAAAGGAAACCCTTCCCCTCTTCCACTATGGGTAGAGGCTAAGGACCTCCTCAGATCCCAAAGGTTGCCTGGCGACACTGGGCACAGGGCTGGATGGTGTGCTGTTTGAGAGGACAGCATGCTTAGGAGATTTCAGGGAATGATCTCCAGGCTGGTGTGTATTTGGGGAAGTGGGGGTGGAGAAGAGGTAGGTACCTGCTGCCTCAAACCACCCTGTATAAAATCTGCAATACAGCTTCTTACATGTACCTGTGCCTGAACTGTCTGCAATAAAGAGGAATTTGTAAACTGTGGTTTCTTTCTTCCAACCTGAGGGTGCCAGGTGGGACAATGGGGTGCTGGGAGACAGTAGGGAACAATGATTATTGTGGTGGGACCATCTCCCCTGCTCTTGCAATTCCTGGGTTTTATGGCCTCGAGGGTCGCCTCAGGCCTTGAGTTATTGCAACCCATTCCCAGAAGGGAACCTGAGGCTCCTGCCAATTCAGCTTATTCTGGGAGTCTGAGGGACCTTAGCACGGGCGGCTGAGTTGACCCCATCCTAGGACCATCAGAGTCCACGCTCTGAGAGTGGGCAGGGACCGGGCGGCCTCTGAGTAGAGTAGGGCTCTGGGGTGGCCCAATGCGTGGACGCCTACCTCAGCCCTGTGAAACTTCCCTGACCCTTCGGGTACAGGGGCGGGGCCGCCGAAGGGGACGGGCTGCGGGAGGGTAGGCATCCGCCCCCAGCCCGGAACCTTTCTTCTCAGTCCCTGGCAGGTTCCGGGAGCCTCGGCTTGTGGGGGCCGGAAGTGGAGGCGGTTGGTGGGGTTGGCGGGTCTCAGGGACGCTGCGCGGGCGGCGGTTTGAGAACTGAGGGTGGACTGAGTGTAGCAACCGGCGTCCGGCTGTCTCGCCCTGTCGCAGCTGGGCGAGGGTGGGTGGTGCGCGGCGGCGGCGGAACGAACGCGGTGCGGGCGGGGCGCCCGCCGCTGGGCCCATGGCCTCCTGCGCGAGCATCGACATCGAGGACGCCACGCAGCACCTGCGGGACATCCTCAAGCTGGACCGGCCCGCGGGCGGTGAGCGAGGGTTGCGGGGGTGGGCCCCAGACGAGCTGACAAAAGGGCGGCGAGCGTCTGCACCGCCCTTGGAGCCCACAGCTCCCTTAGGACTAGCTCTGTATCCTCTCAGCGGGTAAGGATGGACGGAGGTCGGAGTTCCTTCACTGCCCCCCTCGAAGGTCGCAGACCCCTGGGTGTGACCCCTCCCTATCCTGTCCTCAGGCTGTTCTGCCTCGTCCTTCAGCATGTCAGTTGAAGGTGAGCCCCCTTCTCCGAATCCGCTGGGCGCCTCTGGTTTCCTGGCCCCGAGGTCTCTAGTGTTCCTGGGACCGGCCTGGCGTCTCTTCCCTTTCGCTATGGTTCGGAGGCCTTGTCTGGGCTCCGTATATGGAATTCTGGGCCTAGGCTTAATCGCGGTGCTGAAGAGCCGCCAGTCCCCCTCTGTAATTTGCCCTTCCCTCTGGAATAGACTCCAGGCCTCCCGTTCTGAAACTGATTTCCAGAAGGAAGGTGTCCAGCCTCAGATCCATGTTCTTTCTGGGATGAAGGCAAATGACAGACCGCACCACCCTGACTGAATTCGGCTACAGATATCTGCAAGCCCTAACTGGTTTCCATTCATTCATGTTTCGCTTTAGCTCTTAGTGATACTTAAGAACTGGTCTTGCTCCCAAAGATCCCCCAAGAGACAGAGAGCTAACAGGGTTGTAATATACTGTTGTCATTGAAAGAAAGGAGTGTCTTGATACTGTGATGGGCATGGGAAGGGTGGAGGCTGATGAATGCAGAGTACAGGTCTGAGAGGGGAGACTGGGCTAGGTCTTGTAATGTGAACAGGGGCTTGGGTTATCAGAACAGGCACTCAAGGCACCTATGTAGAAGCCACCCATTACAAAGAGGAAATTATGCAGGCACTAGTTTACTAACAGGTTTGGGAATCTCTGAAGTGGCTGGTGATAGTGGTGTGGGTGTGCAGTGGAGAACTGATGTTTCCTCAGATCTTGTTCTTACATCTGCTGGGAGGCCCAGACTGGCTGTTTCTGGAAGGCACTGGTGCTCACCAAGGGTGGATTCAACTAATGTCTACTCTCAGAAAATCCATCTGCTGCCTGAGACCACTGGGCCCTTTGCCCCAGGCCTGGAGTGTGTGCCTTCTTTACTCATGAGTCCAGCGTGGATCTCTCCTGCTGCTCAGCAATTGCAGACTAGACCCCGCAGAGATTTGGTAGAGCCTGGCATGGCCAAACATGTACAGCCTGGGCCTTGTTTTTGGTTGTCCTCATGGTAGCCTTCATGGAAGGGAGAGTGGTCAGCTTGTCCCTGAGCAGCTAAAGTGGCTCTGATCCGAATGAAGTGGCCTGGACGCTTTCCTGATAACTCCTTTGTTTATTGATTGGCACTTGATTCCCTTGTTTGCCAAGGAGCTCTTTCTTGTCTCCTCTCACTGGAGGACCAGGTCTGAACTCAGACTGTTGAGGGCCAGGCGCAGTGCCTCATGCCTATAATCCCAACACTTTGGGAGGCTGAGGTGGGTGGGTTGCTTGAGCCCAGGGGTTCAAGACTAGCATGGCCAACATGGTAAAAATTTGTCTCTACTAAAAATATAAAAATTACGTGAGCTGTAATTCCAACTGCTCGGGAGGCTGATGCAGGAGAATCGCTTGAATCCAGGAGGTGGAGGTTACAGTGAGCCGAGATTGCGCCACTGCCCTCCAGCCTGGGTGACAAAGCAAGACTCTGTCTCGGAAAAAAAAAAAGAAAAGAAAAGAAAAGAAAAAAGAACTAAAAGACTGGAAACTTTCTATGTTCCTGAATGTGGAGCCCTAGGCTCTTGCCACCTGGGGGTTTTGGAAATGGTGTCTAAGCCTATGAGCCTGTTTGAAACCCAGCCAGTTGCAAAGAACTGAAATGCTCTTTTCTGATGCCACACTCTGCTCTGTAGTTTCTCTCCTTTTGGTCTAGCTCCTTTATGTCCCTACCTCCTGAGTTTTCTTACCCAAAGTAGCTTCTTCTGAGCCATTTCTGTATGGGGCAGCCCCTCACATGCCTTAGGAGTCCATCTTCTCTCCAAACCCTGACACTACCTTGGTCTAGGCCTTGATCTCTCTCACCCAGATTCTCAACCATTCTGCATGCTACCTTAGAATAATCATCGCACTGGCCAGAGCTGACCATATCACCTTCCCCTTTGAAACTCTTTGTGGTTCTCATGGCCCACAGGCAGAGTCTAAGTGCCACAGCATCATACCTGAGGCCCCTGCGGCTTTGTTTTCCCTCCATCCTTGCTGTGTTTGTGTGTTCTGGCCACACTGATTGCTCTGTAAAGTCTTTCCTAACCCTTGCTATGCCCTCACTCAGAGTCCACAGATTTATTCTGTACTGACCTGGGCCTAAGTATGAACTGGCCTCAAAGGGTCTTTGATGGCTTGTACCCCTCCCCCAGGTAGAATAGTCTCATGCTCATCCTTGGTCCTGCATACATCAGTGTTTATGGAATGAGAGGTGGATACAGGGCCCCCCTCCTCATGGACATGCTTTGCTCAGTTGAATGTTCCTAGAGCACCTCATAGTTCTGGAAGGAAACTGCAAGAGGAGAGGTTTATGGGCAGGTCAAGCAACCTTAACAGAGTGACCTTCTCTGTCCCCAGGCTCCAGTGCAGAGAGCCCACGGCCATCCAGTGCCTACAATGGGGACCTCAATGGGCTTCTGGTCCCAGACCCCCTCTGCTCAGGTGATGGTACCTCAACAAACAAGACTGGTCTTCGGACCATGGCACCCATTAGCCTGCAAGAGAAGCAGGTCATGTGAGTATCTAGGAGACGACAGTGGTGGTGATGGTATTTTTTGGGTGTCTGCTAGCTAAAGGCATGAGATGGGTGAGTGGGGCCACCGGCCTCTGCTGCTCCCTCTCTAGATGACCTGGGGTGGAGCTTGAGCTTGCACTATGATGAGAGGCAAAGACAAGCTCAAGGGTTTGGCCTGGATATCTGGTTTAGAATGAAAGTAGGCTCATTCCCAAGGAAGGGGCTGAGCAAGGAGTTCTATGGGTCTGGAGCCAGGGACCAGGCAAAGCTGAGCATTGGACTAGATACCTTCACCAGGCTGGCTATGTCTTTGCTTCCAACCCTGCCCATTGAGCCTTTGGGTGAACAAGAGACAAAGTTTTTGCACTCTTCCCCACAGCTGTCTCTCAGGAGATGATAGCTCTACCTGCATTGGAATTTTGGCTAAGGAGGTGGAGATTGTGGCCAGCAGTGACTCTAGCATTTCAAGCAAGGCCCGGGGAAGCAACAAGGTAGGTACTAGGATGCTGTGGCATATATAATATATGGGGGCACACCCAGCCTCTCTGGTCTCCCTCATACTGCCAGTTCCTATGGGGACCACCTTGACAGTTTCCTAGTTTCAGGAAACCAGGGCTGGATGCCAAGCCTCTGTGGGAATCTGGCTCCAGGAAGTAACAGTGGGTAGCCGGACTTGCACCTATGTCCTCTCCCATCCCCAGGGATGTTGGGGACCACCTAGGTTTTGGGGAAGTTACCCCAGCCCTCAGCTTCCATGACTTTTCTCACCCTGGGTTCTCAGGTGAAAATTCAGCCTGTTGCCAAGTATGACTGGGAGCAGAAGTACTACTATGGCAACCTGATTGCTGTGTCTAACTCCTTCTTGGCCTATGCCATTCGGGGTGAGTAAGGACAGTGGGGAGGAGGGAATGTTCTGCTGGACGTCCCATAGAGCCAGCTCCAACAGCAGGCCACTCAGGCCTTAGGGGTACAATGGAAGTTTTGTCCATGCTGCCTCTTGGGGAGTTGGGTGGGAAAACCAAGCTTCAGACTATGGTGGTGGCAGGGAGACAGGCAGGGGCAGGGTTTCTCTGCTGCTGCCTGAGCCTGGATATGCACTCATGGTCCACTGCTCTCCTGATTCTAGCTGCCAACAATGGCTCCGCCATGGTGCGGGTGATCAGTGTCAGCACTTCAGAGCGGATCTTGCTCAAGGGCTTCACAGGCAGTGTGGCTGATCTGGCTTTCGCACACCTCAACTCTCCACAGCTGGCCTGCCTGGATGAGGCAGGCAACCTGTTCGTGTGGCGCTTGGCTCTGGTTAATGGCAAAATTCAGTATCCATTCCTTGGTGTGGGGTAGTGGGACTGAAGAAGGGTGGGTGGAGCTGGGGCTGTCATGCCTCTTCATTCACTTATCTAGCCCTTAACACCCTGCTCAGAGAAGAGATCTTGGTCCATATCCGGCAGCCAGAGGGCACGCCACTGAACCACTTCCGCAGGATCATCTGGTGCCCCTTCATCCCTGAGGAGAGCGAGGACTGCTGTGAAGAGAGCAGCCCAACAGTGGCCCTGCTGCATGAAGACCGGGTGAGGGGGCTGGCATGGTGAGGAGGCGCCAGAGAAGCCATAGTGTAGGCATGGGCTGCACATTAACCTCCCTGTGCCTTCCAGGCTGAAGTGTGGGACCTGGACATGCTCCGCTCCAGCCACAGCACCTGGCCTGTGGATGTCAGCCAGATCAAGCAGGGCTTCATTGTGGTAAAAGGTCATAGCACGGTAAGCCTGTGACTGCCTGCCTTCCCTGCCCTCCCCTCTGCCTCATATCCATCCTCTGTTCCCTATATCCACAGCTGCCCAGGCAGCTTTGCTGGCACTCTGCCCATGGGGACTCTGAGCTCAAAGTGGCTCTTGCCTGTGCAGCTTTCTCCATACCTAGCGGCACCCTGCAGCTCTGGCCTTCTCTAGGGACCCTGTTCATTCAGTCAGTCACACAAGCATGCCAGTCCAACCACGAGTCAGCCCAGCTCATTACCATCCTCACTTGAGAGGGGCTCATTCTCACCTCTAGTCAGTAAAGCTTTTTGGGTTCTTCCAGTGCCTCAGTGAAGGAGCCCTCTCCCCTGATGGGACTGTGCTGGCTACTGCGAGCCATGATGGCTATGTCAAGTTCTGGCAGATCTACATTGAGGGACAAGATGAGCCAAGGTAAGGCAGGGCCTGAGGGACCAGGATCCCCCTCAGGTAGCAGACCAGACTGCTCACTTAAGCCCCTCATCTGCCTACCTACAGGTGTCTGCATGAGTGGAAGCCTCATGATGGGCGGCCCCTCTCCTGCCTCCTGTTCTGTGACAACCATAAGAAACAAGACCCTGAGTGAGTGAGTGGGCAGCCAAGTGGGTGGTGGGCTGGTCCATGGTTCCCAGCAGGGGTCCAGCCAGCCACTCAGTGCCTTGTTGTCTTGCAGTGTCCCTTTCTGGAGGTTCCTTATTACTGGTGCTGACCAGAACCGGGAGCTAAAGATGTGGTGCACAGTGTCCTGGACCTGCCTGCAGACTATTCGGTTAGCAAGGGCTGGGAGGCTGGGGAACTGGGCAGGGGCAGCAGGATTGGGAATATGGGTTCCTGGAGTTGTTAGCCTCATTCACTCTGCTTTGTGGTTCCCTAGCTTCTCCCCAGATATCTTTAGCTCAGTGAGTGTGCCCCCTAGCCTCAAGGTTTGCTTGGATCTCTCAGCAGAATATCTCATTCTCAGCGATGTGCAACGGAAGGTAGGCTACCATGGGGTACCCTGGGCAGAGCTGGGATTATAGGGGATGGCGGAGGGCAGGGAGTATATCCACAGCCCTTAGCCTCTGAGCTCAGTTAGGAATGTGCTGCCTGTGTAGGTCCTCTATGTGATGGAGCTGCTACAGAACCAGGAGGAGGGCCGTGCCTACTTCAGCTCCATCTCGGAGTTCCTGCTCACCCACCCTGTGCTAAGCTTCGGTATCCAGGTTGTGAGTCGTTGCCGGCTGCGGCACACTGAGGTGCTGCCCGCTGAGGAGGAGAATGACAGCCTGGGTGCTGGTAAGCTGCCTCAGGGTCAGAGCTATGTGTCCATATCCTAGGGGGTTGTGGAGGCACAGAGAGGCCCAGGGGGTTAATCATCCACACTATTCTTTCAGATGGTACCCACGGAGCTGGTGCCATGGAGTCTGCGGCCGGTGTACTCATCAAGCTCTTTTGTGTGCATACTAAGTGAGTGTGTGGGGAGGCCCACCAGTGTCTTGTCTGTGTCTGTCTCCACTCTGCTGACCCTGGCCCTTGGAGCACTCTATTCTCCTTCTCTTCCTGCAGGGCACTGCAAGATGTGCAGATTCGCTTCCAGCCACAGCTGAACCCTGATGTAGTGGCCCCGCTCCCCACGCACACTGCCCACCAGGACTTTAGTGAGTAGGGCGTGAGAGGGAGGTAGGGTAAGTTGGACTGACCAGGGTTTGAGATCTGACTCAAGTGGCAACTTGTCCTGCAGCATTTGGAGAATCTCGGCCTGAACTGGGCTCTGAGGGCCTGGGGTCAGCCGTTCACAGCTCCCAGCCTGACGTCCGACGAATCGTGGAGCTGCCTGCACCCGCCGACTTCCTCAGTCTGAGTAGTGAGACCAAACCCAAGTTGATGACACCTGATGCCTTCATGACACCTAGCGCCTCTCTGCAGCAGGTACTCTCCCAGGGTAGGGGGACCTGGGAATGCCCCAGCCACAGGCCACAGCTCTCATTCCCTGCATCTCCCCAGATCACTGCCTCTCCCAGCAGCAGCAGCAGTGGTAGCAGCAGCAGCAGCAGCAGCAGCAGCAGCTCCCTTACAGCTGTGTCTGCCATGAGCAGCACCTCAGCTGTGGACCCCTCCTTGGCCAGGTGAGGCAAGGGTCAGAGATGGAGGATGGCAGGGGCTGGTGCCAGGTGACGTCAAGCTCTGGCTGCTGACACCTCAGTCTTCCCCCACCAGGCCACCTGAGGAGCTGACCTTGAGCCCCAAGCTGCAGCTGGATGGCAGCCTGGCAATGAGCAGCAGTGGCAGCCTGCAGGCAAGCCCACGTGGCCTCCTGCCCAGCCTGCTCCCAGCCCCAGCTGACAAACTGACTCCCAAGGGGCCGGGCCAGGTATGTGAATGGGTGTGTATGAAGTGTGGGGAGCAGGTGGGTAGCAGCAGGAGAGGTGGGTGGTGGGCTTTTCCCAGCCCCCTGCTGCTTGTCCTGCTCTTGCCTACGTAGTGCATGTTTCCCTGAGGTCATCTCACCCTCCTGTGTTTCCTGGAAGGTGTCTCCTAAGCCTCCCTGTCCCTACTTCCTCTTCTGGGCTATGACCCCATTTTTGACCTGTATCCCCACTTCCCTGCTGCCCTGTCTCTCATTACTGCTAATACTAGTGCCTCGTCTCTGTGTCTCCCATCCCTGCCTCACCTGTCACTTAAGCCCCCATCTTTGACCCACCTTAGGTGCCTACTGCTGCCTCTGCACTGTCCTTGGAGCTGCAGGAAGTGGAGCCCCTGGGGCTACCCCAAGCCTCCCCCAGCCGTACCCGCTCCCCTGACGTCATCTCCTCAGCTTCCACTGCCCTGTCCCAGGACATCCCTGAGATTGCATCTGAGGCCCTGTCCCGTGGCTTTGGCTCCTCTGCACCAGAGGGCCTTGAGCCAGACAGTATGGCTTCAGCAGCCTCAGCATTGCACCTACTGTCCCCACGGCCCCGGCCAGGGCCCGAGCTTGGCCCCCAGCTTGGCCTTGATGGAGGCCCTGGGGATGGAGATCGGCATAACACCCCCTCCCTCCTGGAGGCAGCCTTGACCCAGGAGGCCTCAACCCCTGACGGTCAGGTTTGGCCCACGGCACCTGACATTACTCGTGAGACCTGCAGCACTCTTGCAGAAAGGTAAGGAGCTTGGGAGGAGAAAAGTGTGCTAGCTAGGAGGAGGCTTTAGGAGGGGCTTCAGATAGAATCATCCACTGCTGAGTCGGCCTGTCCCCCAGCCCCAGGAATGGCCTTCAGGAAAAGCACAAGAGCCTGGCCTTCCACCGACCACCATATCACCTGCTGCAGCAACGTGACAGCCAGGATGCCAGTGCTGAGCAAAGGTGGATGCCACCCTATGCCATTGCCCTCATGGGGGGTGGGCAGCAAGTGGGCAGGGGCTTACCCCTCCTTCCCCTTCCCATAGTGACCACGATGATGAGGTGGCCAGCCTTGCCTCTGCTTCAGGAGGCTTTGGCACCAAAGTTCCTGCTCCACGGCTGCCTGCCAAGGACTGGAAGACCAAGGGATCCCCTCGAGCCTCACCCAAGCTCAAGAGGAAAAGCAAGAAGGATGATGGGTAAGGAAGAGTCCTAGGGAGGGGGGAGGGTGGTCTCCAGGCTGCCTGACATAGCCTGAGGTGCTTCTCGCCTATGGCAGGGATATGGCCATGGGATCCCGGCTCACAGAGCACCAGGTGAGTGAATGAGTGCACTTTGTACTCATGGGAATTTCACCCTGTGAGGATGGGGAAGGGCTCTGGGCCATTCCCTGGTCTGGTTTGTGGGGATGGGTGGGGCAGGCATCATGTGACTCTCAGTGCTACTGGCAGGTGGCAGAGCCCCCTGAGGACTGGCCAGCGCTAATTTGGCAACAGCAGAGAGAGCTGGCAGAGCTGCAGCACAGCCAAGAAGAGCTGCTGCAGCGTCTGTGTACCCAGCTCGAAGGTCTGCAGAACACCGTCACAGGCCACGTAGAACGTGCCCTTGAGACCCGGCATGAGCAGGAGCGTATCCTTGAGGCTGGTAGCACAACATGGCATAGGGATGGGGGCAGCATTCTTGGCCTGGGAAGGAGTATACAACCTGCTCCAGGCCTGTTCCTTAGCTATGGCGCAGAGCGATGGCTGGAGCGAGCACTGGCTGAGGGGCAGCAGCGGGGAGGGCAGCTGCAGGAGCAGCTGACACAACAGTTGTCCCAGGCACTGTCTTCAGCTGTAGCTGGGCGGCTGGAGCGCAGCTTACGGGATGAGATCAAGAAGACGGTCCCTCCATGTGAGTTTTGCATACAGACTCCCTTTGGGTGGTTCAGGTGGGGGTGGGGGTACCTGTCAAGTTTCTCCTGGCTCCACCTTCTGTTCACCTCTCCCAGGTGTCTCAAGGAGTCTGGAGCCTGTGGCAGGTCAACTGAGCAACTCAGTAGCCACCAAGCTCACAGCTGTGGAGGGCAGCATGAAAGAGAACATCTCTAAGCTGCTCAAGTCCAAGGTGCTATAGGGCCCAAGATGTGGGTGGAGGTGGTGGTTCTGGCCTAGTCAGGCCAGGCTGCTCTCAGGCTTTCAACTTGGCCCCTCCCTCTAATTCCAGAACTTAACTGATGCTATTGCCCGAGCAGCTGCAGACACATTACAGGGGCCGATGCAGGCTGCCTACCGAGAAGCCTTCCAGAGTGTGGTGCTGCCGGCCTTTGAGAAGAGCTGCCAGGCCATGTTCCAGCAAATCAATGATAGCTTCCGGGTGGGGACACAGGAATGTGAGTGGGGTCATACGGCCCAAGGTGGGAACGACTATCCTCTGCTTTCCTACTGTTCCTCTTACACTCCCTGTGGTCACCCCTCAGACTTGCAGCAGCTGGAAAGCCACATGAAGAGCCGGAAGGCACGGGAACAGGAGGCCAGGGAGCCTGTGCTGGCCCAGCTGCGGGGCCTGGTCAGCACACTGCAGAATGCCACCGAGCAGATGGCAGCCACTGTGGCCAGCAGTGTTCGGGCTGAGGTGCAGCACCAGCTGCACGTGGCTGTGGGCAGGTGTGTGGGCAGGGTGGTGGGTTTGAGGAAGCCCAGATTGGGCTCCCTGTCCACTTCACCTCACTCACTTACCTTTGCAGCTTGCAGGAGTCCATTTTAGCACAGGTACAACGCATTGTTAAGGGTGAGGTGAGTGTGGCGCTCAAGGAGCAGCAGGCCGCTGTCACCTCCAGCATCATGCAGGCCATGCGTTCAGCTGCTGGCACACCCGTCCCCTCTGCCCACCTTGACTGCCAGGCCCAGCAAGCCCATATCCTCCAGCTGCTGCAGCAGGGCCACCTCAATCAGGCCTTCCAGCAGGTACGATAGGTATTAGGCCCTGGTAAGGGTTATGTGTCTCTTGACAAGGCCCACACACCATACATTCCACTCCACCCACCAGGCTTTGTACCTTCTGGCCCCAGCAGAGTGTTCTTGGTTCCCTTTGGCCTCCAGGCCATTGTCCCTGCTGCTTCCTCTTCCTGTACCCCTTTCTTCCCACATAGCCCACTTTGCTTTACAACTACCCTTCTCAGGAACCATTTCTTGATCCCCTAGGGTAACTACATGGCCCTACAGGGCTCTCTCTGGGCCTCTTTGGAGCCCTCACTAGTCCACCCTGTGGTCATCTGCCCCCAGGCCACACAGCTCAGACAAGCAGACATTCCATCCTGATGTTCACTGTAAATGCTGCTGCTTTTTTCTCCTCCAGGCCCTAACAGCTGCTGACCTGAGCCTAGTGCTGTATGTGTGTGAAACTGTGGACCCAGCCCAGGTTTTTGGGCAGCCACCCTGCCCGCTCTCCCAGCCTGTGCTCCTTTCCCTCATCCAGCAGCTGGCATCTGACCTTGGCACTCGAACTGACCTCAAGCTCAGGTAAGTGTGGGCAGTCAGGGACAGGGAGATGAGCTGTGGAGTGGGGTAGTGGGAGGGAGCAGTTTGAAGCTGACGCCCACTTCTGCCTCAATCTCCTCCCTAATTTTCTTCACCAGTCCCATCTGCCCTCACCCCAAGGGTTCCCTCTGGGCATCGGTGCCACCAGGGGGCGCTCCCATCTGCTGGCACCCACTTGTAGCCTGTTCTTTTCCCGCTATCCCCAGCTACCTGGAAGAGGCCGTGATGCACCTGGACCACAGTGACCCCATCACTCGGGACCACATGGGCTCTGTTATGGCCCAGGTGCGCCAAAAGCTTTTTCAGTTCCTGCAGGCCGAGCCACACAACTCACTTGGCAAAGCAGCCCGGCGTCTCAGCCTCATGCTGCATGGCCTTGTGACCCCTAGCCTCCCTTAGCTGCTAAGCCTGCCTTGCCCAGGGGTGGGATGGCACTGAAGGCCAGCAAACAGGCCTAGGTTGAGGCAGAGTCATGGCTGGCTTTTACTTGCTCAGGCCCCCATCTCTGGGGTGTTTGGGGCTCAGGGAGCAGGGAGCACTGGCTGTGGTCTACAGGGTGTGGTAGTCAGCAAGTTTAGGCTGGACCCAGGGCAGGTATTGAGCCTTCTTGGGTTCTGCCATGCCTGGAGCATTATTACCCTGAGATTGTGACACCACTTGAGTGGAATTTTCCATGTTCCTTTTTACCTCTGATTTGGATCTTTTTGTTTTTGAAAAACATTGAGAAATTCAATTAAATGCTTTTGGAATAAAATGAAGTATGTGTGTGCTTTTGGTCTGTCTTCGGTGTGACTCTCATAACTGCTCTCTGTTCCCTGCCCTTGTCTTCCCCATGGAGCTCTGTATAGGCCAATCCAGCCAAAGGGCCAGGTTACCTACTCATCTACTCCAACTGTCTTCCCAGATTTACCTTCTCCTTCTCTGGGGTGAGGGTCCAGGGACCTGTCCAGCACCGTCCTGTGCCCCTGGAAATTTCTGCTCTCTGAGGTCCCTTCCCGCCTTTACCAATCTGGGTATTGGAGGCGGAGCCGCCGGCTGGCTTCGGAGCCCCACCCCCGGCTCCCATCCAATCACCGTCCCTTCCTCCGGGGGCTGGGTTGGACGGGCTGTACTCCTAGCAGCTAGCTCCGGCACTAGGCTCTCAGCCAGGGATGATGCGCCGCTGCTGCTGCCGCTGCCGCTGCCGGCAACCACCTCGTGCCCTGAGGCCGCTGCTGTTGCTGCCCCTCGGTGAGTGTGGGCGTCTGGGGCCCAGGCCACACCTCCTCTCGCCCAGCCAGACCAGGCTGGGTATAGGGGTGTGTGGGAACGCTGGGCGCCAGCGTGGAGAAGAGTTGCAAGGGCTCCAGGAAGGTGTGCTGGTGACTTCAGGACAGAAAGTCAGAGGCACAAATAGCTCCAGTTATGGGAGAAAGACTCCAAAATTTGCATCCCCTCTTCTGATAAAAGGAGCCATGCTAATGGCGGGACTTATAGACCAGTCCTAGGATCCCTAAGTCCTTTCTGAGGGTCTGGCCTGGATCCCAATACCTCTTCATCCTGCCCTGTCTCTCCAAAAAATACCTATCTTTGGAGAGAGTTCGCAGGGCCAAGCAAAGCTTGTCTAAACCGCAGAGAGATGCACCTGTTCCTGGTCCTGGTCCTCCGGATCCCCCTCCCCTCCACCCTGTCCTAACTCCTTCACGTGGACCCTTCTCACCTCACCTGGGGCCCCAGAAGCTCAGAGGAAGAGCTGACTTGGGGGATATACCACTCTGTCCCCCTGTACAAATCCCAGTCTGGTTCCTAACCTTGAAGAGGGCCTGGGCAGGTAATCCCCAGACTTCCCCTTTAGTTCCCTGGGGCATCCTTTTCCCGCTGAGTCACATCCCCAGAGTGCTCCCAGGTAAACAAGCCCCTGGGGGCTGGGGGATGTGCCTGGCTCATCCTATCTACCGGTCTACCCTCCGACCCCACCCCTGCCCCACTTCTAGTCCTTGTAACTCCCCTGGCAGCAGCTGCAGCAGGCCCAAACCGCTGTGACACCATATACCAGGGCTTTGCTGAGTGTCTCATCCGCCTGGGGGACAGCATGGGCCGCGGAGGCGAGCTGGAGACCATCTGCAGGTACTGGCGGGTGCGAGGCAGTGGCCCAACCTGTGCCACCATCGGGGACTGACCTTTTATTTCCCAAGCCAGAATCTCCTTGCCTCACCTAATCCCCCTAATCCCACTCCCTTAACAGGTCTTGGAATGACTTCCATGCCTGTGCCTCTCAGGTCCTGTCAGGCTGTCCGGAGGAGGCAGCTGCAGTGTGGGAGTCACTACAGCAAGAAGCTCAACGGGCCCCCCACCCGAATAACTTGCACACGCTGTGCGGTGCCCCAGTGCATGTTCAGGAGCGCGGCACGGGCTCTGAAACCAACCAGGAGACACAGAGGGCAACAGCGCCTGCACTCCCCATGGCCCCTACACTCCTGCTGCTGGTGGCTGCTCTGGCCCTGGCTTACTTCCTGGGGCTTCTGTCCTAGCCTGTCGGGTCAGGTGGCAGTGCCCAGGCCTCCAGCCCTGCTCTGGCGGTGGTTGTCCAGGCTCTGCAGAGTGCAAGAGGGCTTTTCATTAAAGGTATTTATATTTGTACTAAGCTTCTTCCTTTCTCCCAGCTGCGGCCTTGCTTGGCTGGGGCTGGAGACTCCCAGAAACTGATCCTCAGCTTGGATGGGATGGGCGGGGCTGAGGGCCACCACAGGGGACTCAATCTTCTTACAAACACTCATTTCCCAGTGGCAGCCCAAAGCTTTCCATTTCGTGCAGGTCCCAAGAGCTCCTCCAGTGGAGACTGGAGATCTGCCAGAATGCATAGTCTTCCTCTACCTTCCTGTGCTGGCTGGGGTTGGGAGGGTAGAGTCTCAGTCCTGCACTCCTAGCACTGCCTACCCCTTCTATCCTGGCCCCTAGGGGCCAGATCCAAGGGGTGGAGTACCCTTGATCCCAGCTCTGCCCCCTCCCCAGCCTCCTGCTCCTGACCATCTCATCTCCTACTCCCTCTGCCTGTCACTTCAGCCTTCAAGGGACAGCACAGACTATGTGCTCAGTTCCTTCCTCTGAGTTTTTGGTCTATCTAAGGGAGGCCTGTTATAGAAGGTGGGGAGCCTCTGTTGAAGTCCACATTCAAGCCCCTGATATGACCTGAAGTGGCAAAAACTGGAGTCACCATAAGGGTTCCTCTGGCCTCTGCTCTCCACAGGCTTGTTCCTTGGGAAGAGGTAGGCAGTGTGCAGTCAAAACAATTGCAGAAGGCTTTCTGGAAGCCGTGTAATGAGAGTGTGGTGTGTGAGGCGCCCCACTTCATACAGTTGGAAAGGAAGAGCAAGATCAGCATAGGCAGAATCCAAGGAAAGAGGAAGCCTTCTAGGGGTGGGGCCCTCTTCTGATCAGCCTTCTCCCACCACTGCCAGGATCCTATTCCAAGCCAGCACCCACAGTTTCAGCAACACTGCCTTAGTCTCCTCATTGACTTCTATTATCGCTCCCTCCACTTTATTCGTGTTTTTTTTGAGATGGAGTCTCATTCTTGTCAGCCAGGCTGGAATGCAGTGGTGTGATCCTGGCTCACTGCAACCTCCACCTCCCAGGTTCAAGTGATTCTCCTGCTTCAGCCTCCCTAGTAGCTGGGATTACAGGTGCCTGCCATCACGCCCGGCTAATTTTGTATTTTTAGTAGAGATAGGTTTTGCCATATTGGCCAGGCTGGTCTTGAACTCCTGACCACAGGTAATCCAACCCTTTTGCCCTCCCAGAGTGATGGGATTGCAGGCATGAGCCACCATGTTTGACCTTATTCCTTACTTTCTAAATTGAAAAGCTCAGCCAGGCACTGTGGCTCATGCTTGCATTGTCACCTCCTCCAGGAACTATTCCTTAACCCTGACTACAGGCTGAATCAGAAGCCTCCTCTAGGTCTACACAGCTCCTGGATTCTCTTCTGCCTGAGTACTGATAGCACTAGCTTGTTATTGTCTAGGTACAGGTCAGAGTTTCCCACTGTGGACTCCCCAAGGGCAGGAAGTCCTTTTTGTCAGAATCCTCGCTGTGTCTCTAGCATCCAGCCTAGGGCTGGATATAAAGGATGCACTTGTGGGAGGGTGTGGAATGAAAGTTAGAACTCTAAGTCCAGCACAGGTACTGCTATAGTCAGCAAGAGCTTGGACTGAGAATGACCCAGTGTGGGGGTGTGTCATCTTTGGGTGGCACCTTCACCCTGGGCATACTGCTGGGAAGATGGTGCTGGGGCTGTATACCCCAGAAGTCTTCCAGAGCTGGTATTGGGTGGCCAGGAGCAGGGGCCTGGCTGTTCTGGCCAACCATCAGGGAGATTACCATCCTCCTGCTGTGACCTACTTTTCCCCTGGTTTTTGCTCCCTAAGGCCCTACTCTTCTATAGAATAGAGGGGGGCTTAGGGAGGGGGAAAAGAATCTGCTCTCTGGCCAGGGGCTTAAGGGCTTTGCGCGTTTTATCCTAGAGCTGGGGGAGAGGGGTGGGCTGATAGCCAAGCTAGCTGCGCCCTGGGCACAGCTGCCCAGGCCAGATTATCATGGTGATGGTGTTTCTCACATTTGCAGCACTGTGGACAAGGAGTAGCTTATTGTTCTGAGAGAGCCTGGAGGATGGATGTCCTGGGCCCAGTCCCCTCTCCATTCATATATCTCTTTACCTCAGGGCTTCCCTCTTGCTCTTCTCCATAGCCCAGACCAGCACCTGAACATAGTAAGGGTTCAATAAATATTTGTTAATTAGCTGAATGTCTGTAAAATAGGAATGTTGTGTGGATTTCTGAGTGCCATCAACCCTGGAATTCACATTACTTTTAACCTTCACAACTCTTTTTTTTTTTTTTTTTGAGACAGAGTCTCGCTCCGTCGCCAGGCGCCAGGCTGGAGTGCAGTGGCACGATCTCGGCTCACTGCAACCTCCGCCTCCTGGGTTCAAGCAATTCTCCTGCCTCAGCCTCCAGAGTAGCTGGGACTACAGGCACGTGCCACCATGCCCAGCTAATTTTTGTATTTTTAGTAGAGACGGTGTTTCACCATGTTGGCCAGGATGGTCTCGATCTCTTGACCTCGTGATCCACCCACCTTGGCCTCCCAAAGTGCTGGGATTAGAGGCGTGAGCCACCGCGCCCAGCAAACTTTCACAAGTCTTTAAGGTCAGGATTATGACCCCCCCTTATATTTTATTTAATTTTTTGAGATAAAGTCTCATTCTGTCACTCAGGCTGGGGTGCAGTAACCCAATCCAGGTTCACTGCAGCCTTGACCTCCTGGGCTCAAGCGATTCTCTAGCCTCAGCCCCTTGTGTAGCTAGGACTGTAGGTGTATGCCACCACACCCAGCTAATTTTATTTTATATTTTTGCAGCGACAGGGTCTCATTATGTCACCCAGGCTGATCTCAAATTCTTGGCCTCAAGCGATCCTCCTGCCTCAACCTCCGAAAGTGTTGAGATTACAAGCACTGGGCCATCCTCATTATATAGCTAAGAAAAATGAGGCTTAGGGCCCCGTGCAGTGATCCATGCCTGTAATCCCAACACCCTCGGGAGGCTAAGGTAGGAGGATCACTTGAGGCCCTGTCTAAATAAATAAATAAACAGGGTGGGCACAGTGGCTCACACCTGTAATCCCAGCACTTTGGGAGGCTGAGGTGGGCAGTTTATCTGAGGTCAGGAGTTTGAGACCAGCCTGACCAACATGGAGAAACCCTGTCTCTACTAAAAATACAAAATTAGCCAGGCATGGTGGTGCATACCTGTAATCTCAGCTACTCAGGAGGCTGAGGCCAGAGAATCGCTTGAATCTGGGAGGTGGAGGTTGTGCTGAGCTGAGATCGCACCATTGCACTCCAGCCTGGGCAAGAAGAGTAAAACTCTGTCTCAAAAAAATAAAAATAGGGCCGAACGGTGGCTCATGCCTGTAATCCCAGCGCTGTGGGAGGCCGAGGCAAGTGAATCACAAGGTCAGGAGACTGAGACCATCCTGGTCATGGTGAAACTCTGTCTCTATCAAAATACAAAAAATTAGCTGCGCATGGTGGCTCCCGCCTGTAGTCCCAGCTGCTGCTCAGGAGGCTGAGGCAGGGGAATCACTTGAACCTGTGAGATGGAGGTTGCAGTAAGCCGAGATTGTGCCACTGCACTCTAGCCTGGTGACAAAGCAAGACTCTGTCTCAAAAATAAATAAATAAATAAATAAAAATAAAAAATAAGTCAGGCATGGTGGTGTGTGCCTGTAGACTCAGCTGTTTGGGAGGCTGAGGCAGGAGGATCCCTTGAGCCTAGGAGTTTGAGGTTACAATGAGCTTTGATCTCCAGCCTGGATGACAGAGCAAGACCCTGTCTCTCTTAAAAAAACAACAACAAAAAAAAGGCTGGGCGCAGTGGCTCATGCCTGTAATCCCAGCACTTTGGGAGACTGAGGCCACTGGATCACCTGAGGTCAGGAGTTCAAGACCAGCCTGGCAAAAAAAAAAAAAAAAAAAAGAGGCTGATGAGGCGGATGGCTTTCTTAAAGTCAAACAGCTGTGGAAGTGTCACAACTGGGGTTTGATCTCAGGTATGTTTGGCCCCAAAGTCTATACCCTTAATTATCACACTAGACTTTTGGAAACGATTTTTTAACTTTTTTTTTTGAGACGGAGTCTTGCTCTATCGCCAGGCTGGAGTGCAGTGGTGCAATCTTGGCTCACTGCAACCTCCGCCTCCTGGGTTCAAGTGATTCTTCCGCCTCAGCCTCCTGAGTAGCTGGGCCCACATGCACGTGCCACCATGCCCAGCTATTTTTGTATTTTTAGTAGAGACGGGGTTTCACCTTGTTGGTCAGGCTGCTCTTGAACTCCTCACCTCAGGTGATACACCCACCTTGGCCTCCCAAAGTGCTGGGATTACAGGCATTAGCCACTGTGCTGGGGCTAACGACAATGTTTTATTGATGTTAATTTATTTTTATGTTTAAAGTGTAACATTAGCTTTTTTTTTTTTTTTTTTTTTGAGACGGAGTTTCGCTCTTGTTACCCAGGCTGGAGTGCAATGGCGCAATCTCAGCTCACCGCAACCTCCGCCTCCTGGGTTCAAGCAATTCTCGTGCCTCAGCCCCCCGAGTAGCTGGGACTACAGGCACGTGCCACCATGCCCAGCTAATTTTTTGTATTTTTAGTAGAGACGGGGTTTCACCATGTTGACCAGGATGGTCTCAATCTCTTTACCTCGTGATCCACCCGCCTCGGCCTCCCAAAGAGCTGGGATTATAGGCGTGAGCGACCGCGCCCGGCCAACATTAGCTTCTACAATCAATCAAAGACAGTTCCATGTGCAAAGTACATACTCAATAAAGATCTGAATACATGAGCCACTGAAATGGGGAAGATGGATGGAGGTTACAATACCCTTACCGTCTGTAGCACCTATTTTTCTTCCTCCAAGTTGGGTTGATTGTAAAGTGAACCAGTTCTCATCCTATAGAGGTCATTGTGAATGGTGACAATTTTTTTTTTTTTTTGAGACGGAGTTTCGCTCTTGTTGCCCAGGCTGGAGTGCAATGGCGCGATCTCGGCTCACCGCAACCTCCGCCTCCTGGGTTCAAGCAATTCTCCTGCCTCAGCCTCCCGAGTAGCTGGGACTACAGGCACGTGCCACCATGCCCAGCTAATTTTTGTATTTTTAGCAGAGACGGGGTTTCACCATGTTGACCAGGATGGTCTCGATCTCTTGACCTCGTGAT
>PVKV010031916.1:0-20441 GCA_004027835.1 Alouatta palliata | reverse complement strand
TACCAGCTCCTCTTTGTATGTCTGGTAGAATTCGGCTGTGAACCCATCTGGACCTGGGCTTTTTTTGGGTGGTAGGCTCTTAATTGCTGCCTCAACTTCAGACCTTGTTATTGGTCTATTCAGGGTTTCAACTTCTTCCTGGTTTAGGCTTGGGAGGATGCAAGTGTCCAGGAATTTATCCATTTCTTCCAGGTTTACTGGTTTATGTGCATAGAGTTGTTTCTAATAATCTCTGATGATGGTCTGAATTTCTGTGGAATCTGTGATGATATCCCCTTTATTGTTTTTTATTGCATCTATTTGATTATTCTCTCCTTTCTTTATTAATCTGGCTAGTGGTCTATATTGTTGATCTTTTTGAAAAACCAGCTCCTGGATTTATTGATTTTTTGAAGGGTTTTTCGTGTCTCTCTCTCCTTCAGTTCTGCTCTGATCTTAGTTATTTCTTGTCTTTTGCTAGGTTTTGAGTTTTTTTGATCTTGCTTCTCTAGCTCTTTCAATTTTGACAATAGGGTGTCGATTTTAGATCTCTCCTTGCTTATCATGTGGGCATTTATTGCTATATATTTTCCTCTACAGACTGCTTTAAATGTGTCCCAGAGATTCTGGTATGTTGTGTCTTCATTCTTGTTGGTTTCAAAAAACATCTTTATTTCTCCCTTCATTTCATTGTTTTTCCAGTCAACATTCAAGAGCCAGTTGTTCAGTTTCCATGAAGCTGTGTGGTTCTGAGTTAGTTTCTGAATTCTGAGTTCTAACTTGATTGTACTGTGGTCTGAGAGTCTGCTTGTTATGATTTCCGTTCTTTTCCATTTGCTGAGGAGTGATTTACTTCCAATTATGTGGTCAATTTTAGAGTAGGTGTGATGTGGTGCTCAGAAGAATGTATATTCTGTGGATTTGTGGTGGAAAGTTCTGTAAATGTCTATTAGGTTTGCTTGGTCCAGGTCTGAGTTCAAGTCCTGGATATCCTTCTTAATTTTCTGTCTCATTGATCTGTCTAATATTGACAATTGGGTGTTAAAGTCTCCCACTATTATTGTGTGGGAGTCTAAGTCTCTTTGTAAGCCATTAAGAACTTGCCTTATGTATCTGGGTGCTCCTGTATTGGGCACACATATATTTAGGATCGTTAGCTCTTCTTGTTGCACTGATCCTTTTACCATTATGTAATGTCCTTCTTTGTCTCTTTTGATCTTTGTTGGTTTAAAGTCTATTTTATCAGAGATGAGAATTGCAACTCCTGCTTTTTTTTGCTCTCCATTTGCTTGGTAAATCTTTCTCCATCTCTTTATTTTGAGCCTTCGTGTATCCTTGCATGTGAGATGAGTTTCCTGGATACAGCACACTGACGGGTTTTGGCTTTTTATCCAATTTGCCAGTTGGTGTCTTTTGAATGGGGTATTTAGCCCATTTACATTTAGGGTTAATATTGTTATGTGTGAATTTGATCCTGCCATTCTGATGCTAGCTGGCTGTTTTGCCGGTTAGTTGATGCAGTTTCTTTGTTGTGTTGATGCGCTTTACCATTTGGTATGTTTTTGGAGTTGCTGGTACTGGTTGTTCCTTTCTATGTTTAGTGCCTCTTTCAGGAGCTCTTGTAAAGCAGGCCTGGTGGTGATGAAATCTCTGAGTTCTTGCTTGTTTGCAAAGGATTTTATTTTTCCTTCATTTGTGAAGCTGAGTTTGGCTGGATATGAAATTCTAGCTTCAAAGTTCTTTTCTTTAAGGATGTTGAACATTGGCCCCCACTGTCTTATGGCTTGTAGGGTTTCTGCTGAGAGATCTGCTGTGAGTCTGATGGGCTTCCCTTTGTGGGTAACCTGACCTTTCTCTCTGGCTGCCCTTAGCATTTTCTCCTTCATTTCAACCCTGGTGAATCTGATGATTATGTGTCTTGGGGTTGCTCTTCTTGAGGAATATCTTTGTGGTGTTCTCTGTATTTCCTGGACTTGAATATTGGCCTGCCTTGCTAGGTTGGGGAAGTTTTCCTGGATAACATCCTGAAGAGTATTTTCCAGCTTGGATTCATTCTCTCCGTCACATTCAGGTATACGTATCAAATGTAGATTAGGTCTTTTCACATAGTCCCATATTTCTTGGAGACTTTGTTCATTCCTTTTTACCCTTTTTTCTCTAATCTTGCCTTTTCATTTTAGTTCATTGAGTTGTTCTTTGACCTCTGATATCCTTTCTTCCACTTGGTCAATTCAGCTGTTGAAACTTGTGTATGCTTTGCGAAGTTCTTGTGTTGTGTTTTTCAGCTCCATCAATTCACTTACATTCCTCTCTAAGTTGGTTATTCTCATTAGCATTTAATTAAATCTTTTTTCAAGGTTCTTAGTTTCTTTGCATTGGGTTAGAACATGTTCTTTTAGCTCACAGAAGTTTTTTATTACCCACCTTCTGGGGCCTGATTCCGTCAATTCATCACACTCATTCTCCATCCAGCCTTGTTCCCTTGCTGGTGAGGAGTTGTGATCCCTTGTAGGAGGAAGGTGTTCTGGTTTCAGGTGTTTTCATCCTTTTTGTGCTGGTTTCTTCCCATCTTTGTGGATTTATCCACCTGTTGTCTTTGTAGTTGTTGACTTTCAGATTGGGACTCTGAGTGGATGTCCAGTTTGTTGATGATGAAGTTATTTCTTTCTGTTTCTTAGTTTTCCTTCTAACAGTCTGGCCCCTCTGCTGTAGGACTGCTGAGGTCCACTCCAGGCCCTGCTTGCCTGGGGATCACCTGCAGTGGCTGCAGAACAGTAAGGGTTGCTGCCAGTTTCTTCTTCTGCTATCTTTGTCCCAGAAGGATACCCGCCAGATGTCAGTCTGAGCTCTCCTTTATGAGGTGACTCTTTGGATATACAGGGGTCAGGGACTGCTTGAGGAGACAGTCTGTCCTTTATAGGAGCTCAAGTGCTGAGCTATAAGCTCCGTTGTTCATTCGGAGCTGCTGGGCAGTTACGTTTAAGTCTGCTGCTGCAGAACTCATAAACCCCTTTTTTCCCCAGGTGCTCTGTCCCAGGGAGTTAGGGCTTTACTTATGAGTTTCTGCTGTGCTGTTGTCTTTTTTTCAGGGCTGCCCTGCCCAGCGAGGAGGCAGCCTAGTCACTGTCTGCCTGCAGAGGCTTTGCTGAGCTGCTGTGGGCTCTGCCCAGCTGCCGTGTGAACTTCCCTGCAGTCCTGTTTATATGGGTGTAGTTAGAACTGCCTCAACGATGGCGGCCCACCTCTATAATGGCGGACTCTCTCTGTAACAACGGGCTGCCTCGGCAATGGCAAACTACCTCTGCAGTGGTTGACTGCCTCGGTAATGGTGGACGCCCCTCCCCCACAGAGCTGGACCGTGCCAGGTTCAGCTGTGCTTGCTGTGAAACTCTCAATCCAGAGTGTTTCCGATTGCTGTTTTTTTGTCGGGGTGGGATCAGCTGAGCCTGATCACCTGGCTCCCTGCCTCAGAGCCTTTTTCTTTAGTTGAACGGTTGACTGTCTCCCAGGTGTTCCAGTTGCCTGTTGAAGAGGTGCTAGAATCTGTGTGATTTCCTGTGCGGCGACCCACTGCGCTGGCTGAAACAGCGGCGCTGAGATTCGTGGCGCTTTTTTGCCTGGGAATCTCCTGGCCTGGCTCTGTTTTAGTCTCCTTTTTAATCAGATGAATGGGTGACTCTGCCTTCCCAGAGCACCAATCGCCAGCTAAAATGGTGCCTGGACCCATGTATTTTGTAAGGAGAACCGCCGCACCAGGGCGCTAGCAAAACAGCCGTGGTGGTGACACTTGGGGTTCCTCCACCTGGGAATCTCCTGGTCTGTGGACAATAAAAATCCATCTGGAAATGCGGCGTCCACTCACCCTCCATGCTTTCACTGGCAGCTGCAATTCTGAGCTGCTCCTAATCGGCCATCTTGGATCCCTCTCTGGTACTATCACTATTATTACCTAATCATCTTTGTAAAGCAGCAATCCAGCCTCAAGTAAATCTTCCAAGAATTGGCTAGAATAATCAGTAAGCCTCCTTCATATTTAGAAGAAAAAAAATCTTGAGGCAAAATATCATAATTTGTTTCTCAACAGAACAGATTCTATACATAATGAATTCTTCACAATCTAATCTTCCTACTCCTAAAATAGGTTGGTTCTGCCTATAAAAATCTTTATAATGTACCCCACTGTTTTTTTTTTTCTGGCCTCTTTAAAATGAGAGTTTTTATTAAAAAGTAAAGCAATACAAAAACTACAGTTATAATCATGCTTTAGTTGCCAGGTTTTACCTTTTATCTATTTAACATTATATTTCCAAGTTACGAAAAGCTCCTTATCAATCTAATTTTTGATGACCACAAGATTCTATTGTAAGGATTTAGAATAATTCATTCCTCTTCTATTTATGTTGTTTCCAATTTCATGTTACTACAAATAATGGTGTGATGAGCATCTAAACACTGTTAAAAGACCTTCAAGAGGGTACTTCATTACCTTTACTCAACAGTTTTACAGGAACTCAGCACTATGAAGATCAAAAGCAACAAGTTAATAGAGGAAGACCTTGCAAAAAGAAAAGCTAAAAGGAAAATACATCATTACAAGAACTGTTTAAAAAGTTCATTAAAAATCTCATAAATTTAGATGTCAAATTAGACCATCAGGTCTCCTTCATCTTTTCTATGGAAACTGAGGTGATTTTTTGCTCATGTTAAAAGATGCTATTGATATGAGAAGTTATAGCTATAATTGAATGGAGTAGGACAGACTTGGATTCAAGTGTGTGCTCCACTGCCACTCATTAAGCCTCTCTAAGCCTCAGTTTTCTCATCTGTAAATTAAGAATAATAGCATTTACTTCACAGGATTGCATGTACCTCAACAGGACTGTAAAGATAAATAATACACTATGTGTCAGTTTCTTAAAATATCCAGATAGTATCTGATCATTGGAATCATTTTCAGTGTTCATTCAGATGATGTGAAAGACCATATAAACATATACATTTAAGGTTTGTATATAAATTATTGGCTTAATCTACAGATTATAATGGCATAGAATCTTATTTACAGACATCATAGAGATCTTTTAAAATATTTTCATGTAGTATAAAAAGATTGTAAAATGTAGATGGAGATTAAAAATTTTTATAATGTCCCTCATTAGGGTAGTAAGGATATTTAAATAATTTTTTAAACACTAATAGTTTAAAGAAATCTTAAACATGAATTTTGCTGTTGATAGCACATAAAATTACTTTTTTATCTTGAGACAGAATAAGGTTTTTAAGTCTTATTTTATATGATTAAGAGGTTTAATGAATTTAAAAGAATGCTAAGTGCTCCAGGATTAATTTATCAGCTGGAATAATATTACTTACTGTTGAGTTATTTTTCTAAGAAATATTTGGTAATATAAAAAGCAGCAGAAAATGTACTGGCCACCAATATGGACAGTTATTAATCAAGGAAATGACAATTCTTCAGATGATGTGGCTAGCCAAGATAGTACTTTTAGATGTCTACACTGCATTTTGCTGTTATTTAGCAAGCAATTAGGTGACTTCAAGCAATCAACTAGGTATTTGTAGAGTCAAGGAGTTTCATAATGTTATTTCAAGAATTAAGAAAAAAATCAAGTCCTGAGTGGGTAACATACTAAACATATTTATTGAATTGCATTGTACCTTATGGTATAGCAAATAAAACGTTTATCTGATTTTAAGATGGAAAGATGTGATTCATTTAGAAACTTTTTAGGAATAGATATCTGCCACGTATAAGGCTAATTTGTAAGAGGAAATAGAGAGTTATTTTCATTAATTATTTCATTCATTCATTTCTATTTCTATAAAAAGCAGTCAAAGCAATTTGTGGAAAGCATTTCCAATCGATTTTAAATTATGAATCTTAGCGATTCATTATCATAATAAATAAGCATAAAGACAAACAGTAAAGTCACACTAGAGGCAAATATAAAGCCAACTACTATTGTATTTAAAGTTTTTCTAAATGTATAGTATAGGTGGCTCATTTTAAATACAATCCCCAAACCCACATTAAGTGAACCAAGCAGTAACTAATCCACACAGCATATTCAATTAAACAAACATCATATACTTGTTTTAGCAACAAGATCCTTTGTTGGCTTGTTCTTAAAAAAATAGCAGATAGAGGAAAATCATAAATATCTTTAATTCAATCAATAGTTGGCTAACTGAGCGAATTTAGAAAGTACTAAAAAAAATCACTTTCCATTTCACCCAGTTTTCCCAGCCTCAGTGGTATTTCCTCATTACTATAAGCCCAATGTTTTACTTGACCATTATAGACTGCAGTAATTTCTTCACTTTACTCTTCATTTTCTGCAAATGTGGACTGAGGCCATCACTGTTCAAATTATTCAACTTCAAACTCACAAAGCCTCTATAAATCCTTTATCAACCTCTTATTACTTTCCCAACAGTAGTAATTCCTAACCTTTACCTATATCTCCTTTAACCTAAATAATACCTGGAGATAATCTTGCCTCCTATGACAGCACTTTCTGAAGATATTATCATTAAGTGTAAATTATCTTATAAAATCTTATTTTTATTTATATTCATCAATAGGCTCACATCTATCTTTGTAGCCTTCCCTTCAATCTTACAGGAGAAAGTTGTTCCCCCTGACTAAAACTAATACCTTAGGACTCATTCTTTCCCATTCAGACAATCCTCATAAAAGGAGATGATTCTTTCTCGCTCTTTCTGCCATTTTAACTCTCTTAATCTCATACAATCAATCTGTTCTTTCACCTCCTTTCACCTTAAAAAGGAAAAATGTTCTGACCCTATGAAATCTTACAGATCAGATCATCCAACTCTCATCTATTTTGCTACCAAATACCATCCTCCATTTCAATTTCTTTTTTATTCCTGCAATACTCAACTGATTGCACTGTTATACTTTTCTTTAGCCTTTTCTCTTTGGCTCCCTGTGGCATTTGGAACTATTGACCCTTTACTCTCGCCTCTCCTAATGCACTTTCTTTAACATAACATTCTCTGTCCTCCTCCTTTTCTCACTTTCACAAGCCATCTTCAGCATTTCTTTTTAAACACTTCCCTGGTGAATTCACTTACTCGTATCTTTTGTTTTGCTCCATGACATACCATGCTCATCCATAGATATTTAATGTCTTCAAGGCTCAGCTCACGCTCTACTCCCCAAGTGAATCCTCATTAAATCAAATCACACTTTCTTCCTTAAAACTTTCATTGCACCTATTCAATATTTTACAATATATAAGGGTTTCCTATCTTTTCTATGTGTATTTTTAAGCTAGATTTTAAGTTTTTTGATAGGAACCACTTTTATTTTTCAGTATTTCTCAAAATATGGAAAACAATTCTGAATATAGAGTGATCAAACATGTTTCAGTAATATAATTGGTTTACGTGAGAAACAAAAGGACATTCAATAAAAAATTAAATGTATTTATAAAACATTTCTAATGGTTGCTATTTTTAAAACAGTCAAACAATATTGTGGGTTTTTTCTTACCAATTTCTGTATTTTTCACATATTGAAGGGGACATGGTAGACTTACCTATTTTGTTTCCTTTAAAATGTCAACCACTTTAGTCATAAAGTAGCTTACACACAGCTACTCTGCCTAAAAAGATCTTACATATAAAACAATCTGAAAACCAAAGCAACAGGAGTGACCTAATCAAACCAATATAAAGTAAAGAGGCTAAAATCTTGGTGATAAAGAGATAAACTGCTTTTATCTCAGCATTATTAATCAGATTAGGCTGCTGTTTCTCTTAGTATCATAACTGAAGCGGAAGTAAAGGTAAAGAATTCCTGCAAACAGAAATCAGTAGACTGTGCCCAATCATTTTATATGCATATAATTCAGGAGCAAAACTTACAAAAGCTTATGAGATATAGATCATTTTTTCATTTTACAGATCAGACACAGAAAGATTAAATTATTTATCCAAAGTCATTCTAATTATTAAAAGAGCTAAAAGTCAAACCAAGAACTACCCAAATTCAAAATGTGTGTTCTTTATATTACACTGTGCTTCCTAATTTAGGTCTCAACATGAATAAACAAGTCATAACACTACCTGGATTCAGTTTTCACAAAAGCTAAACACTTAAGAATTAGTATAAATAGACATTAATTTTGTCTTGTTAAAAGTTAACGACTCAATTTAGTATTTCAATGGTAGGTCAAATACTGATTTTTTAATTATATAAATTAATCGTATTATTACAAATAACTAAATGTTAAACAATGCAAAGCACAAATGTGCTAAATGATCTTAGTGCCCATGAACTAGCCTCCCTGAAGAGTAAATCCAATTTCTTAAGTATCTACTAGACCAAGGTACTTTATTAGCATCATCTGTGTGATGCTAATTATCTGAGTTCCTGCTGAATAAATCAATTTATTGGCAGGATATATTGCAGAGAATAGCTGTGAAGACAAAATGACATGTAAAACATATATATGTAATGACTCATTTTATACAGTTAAAAGGGAACTGGATATAAGAGATGCTAAGAGATGTTATGCGTTCTGTAGTTAAGATAAATGAAAAATCATTCATATCATATCATCTTGGGAATTCATAATGTACATTAGACCATATTAAAGTTCTATGAGAAATACCAAAAATTTTTTTTTTTTTTTGAGATAGAGTCTTGCACTGTTGCCAGGGCTGGACTGCAGTGGCACTATCTTGTCTAGCTGCAACCTCCACCTCTTGGGTTTAAGCGATTCTCCTGCCTCAGCCTCCAGAGTAGCTAGGATTATAGGCACCTGCCTCCATGCCCAGCTAATTTTTTGTAGTTTCAGTAGAGACGGGGTTTTGCCATACTGACCAGGCTGGTCTCAAACTCCCGACCTCAAGTGATCCGCCCACCTCAGCCTCCCAAAGTGCTGGAATTACAGGCATGAGCCACCACTCCTGGCCAACGCCAAATAATTTTTAACAGAAAAGCTACTAAAAGCATGCCAAGTATCAGCTGGGAAATGTGGCCACAAACACTTTCCAAATAATTTTAGGTTACACTACACAGTACTTAGCCTCAGAAGCATAGCAACATAAGATTCACAAATATTAAGTAATAATTCTGTGTGAGACTATGAACATGTACATTTTAACAAACTGTAATTTATATATCTGACAGTGTCACCTTTCTAAACAGACACTTCAGAAGTGTAAAGTACACTTGTCCTCAAAGACAATGTTATCAAAAATATTTCTGGAATCCTCTTTTTAATTATGTTTAGATATTTTAAAAATATTCCTTTTACTTTATACTCCATTTTTCATTTCAGTTCAAATTACTTATCAATCACCTTTCAAAAACATGAAAACATGTATTATTTAATTATATCAAACCTACTTTCAAAGGATATGTAAAACAATATACCATGTGGCCTAAAAGTGATTCCAAAACAGGAAATACAGTGTTCTAAACATGAATAGTTTGAGGCCGGGCATGACAGCTTGAGAGGCTAAGGCAGGAGGATTGCTTGAGTCCAGGAGTTTGAGACCATTCTGGGCAACATAAGGAGGCCCCATTTACAAATAAATACAAATAATATTAGCCAGGTGTGTGGCAGCAGGTGCCTTAATTTCAGCACTTGGAGGGGCTGAAACAGGAGGATCACTTGAGCATGGGAGGTTGAGGTGCTGCAGTGCCTGTGATCAGGCCACTACACTCCAGCCTGTGTTACAGAGACCTTGTCTCAAAAAAAAAAAAAAAAAGCAGAAAAATAATTACAGTAGTTTGAAAAGGATGACATTCGTTTCGTAAGTTCTAGTAAGCGTGTAAAAATCAGACACACATCACATATATCAACAAGCCCAAGCGATGAGTGGAAGGAACACGTGGCCCAAGGAACAAAGCAGGGCTATAAACTTTGAAACAAAAAACCATATTTAAGTTCATATATTACCTGTACCCAATGTTAAAAAAAAAAAAAAAAAAAAAACTGTTATACGCGCCTGTAGTCCCAGCTACTCGGGAGGCTGAGGCAGAAGAATCACTTGAATCTGGGAGGCAGAGGTTGCAGTGAGCCAAGATTATGCCACTGCACTTCAGCTTGCGGACAAAGAAAGACTCCGTCTCAAAAAAAAAAAAAACAAAAACAAAAAAACCACACACAAAAACTGTTATAAATTAAATATAAGTATACCAAAAATAATAATAGCTAATATTAAACACAATAGTACGTATTAAGCACTTTTCTAAGTGCTTTACATGTATTAACTCATTTGGTTCTCACAAAAACCCCATAAAGTAGGCTTGGTTATTATCCTCATTTTGAAGACAAGGAAAATAAAGTACAGCAAGGTTAAGTAACTTGGGCAAGGTCACAGAGCTTGTAAATCTTGGAGTCAGAAATCAAAACCCAGGCATTCTGACTCCTACTCTGTGCTTTAAATACCATAATATACTATACTGTCTCTCTAAATCAAATGGGAGATGAGGGCAACACCATGCACAGCAAAATCTAAAAACAAACCACGTTTATATGTATTAAGATAGGTACCCACATTTTGTAAAGTTTTACAAGGCAGTTTACGTTATTTAATCTTATCTTCACAGCTATTCTGTGCAATACATCCTGCCAATAGATGGATTTATTCAGCATGAACTTAGATGATTAAAGCTATGTGGCCTCAGACTATTCCACTAAGTTGCCTGTCTTAGAAATGTGTCTTCTCTATGCGTCACCAGTGTCTTGTAGAGTGTCTGGCAAAGAATAGGAATTAATGAATGAGGAACAATTAAAAAGGGAACTAGGTATACGAATGATAAATAAGCATAGATTTATCATTACAGATTCATCTAGAAAAATACTAGAACATTATGGCTCATAGACAGTGATTCTTTAGTATTGTTGCAGGTGGAAGAACAGTATTATTCATTTTTCCAATTGCATCTTAGTATCTCAATACAATCTTAAAATTCCTTTGAAGTTAGAGGATTTATTGTACTAACATAAACCTGAAAAAGATTCAGATAATATCTTACCTTAAAAACAGAGCTCAATTTGGTCTTCAGTCCCACAATGAGTGTGATATATTATGTAACCACATTAAAATATTTTCTTTCATTTCAAAATTGAAAGAAATTTCCATTAAAGTTTTAATATTAGAGAATAATATATTCTAAATTTTTCACTGTAACTCTAAGAATTATATGCCACAACCTATGAACATAGAGGAATATGTTACCTTGAATTTCAACTGAAGTTACA
Source organism: Alouatta palliata (assembly GCA_004027835.1). Taxonomy (NCBI): domain Eukaryota; kingdom Metazoa; phylum Chordata; class Mammalia; order Primates; family Atelidae; genus Alouatta; species Alouatta palliata. Next base: position 9,195 of record PVKV010031916.1, on the reverse strand, counting down.
GTATCTCTGTGTACTATGTAACAACACACATCCTGTTTTTAATTTCCATACTCCTTAAGGCAATGTCAGAATTTAAGCTGCAATGGAACTCAAGTGAATGGTATAGCTACAGTAGTTTTATCTGGTGTAGATTTGATAACTGAACGTTCCCAAACTAAAGTTTCCATTATTGTAGTAATTTTCAATTTTTAGGTTTTGTTTATTTTTAAACAACTGTCCCAGCTTTCATGAAGTATAGCTACAAAAATACATTTCAGTCTTGGTAAATTTTCATACAGTACTACAAAATGGAGATATGTTACACATTGCTTTAAGTTCATTCCTTGAGCCAGGCAGAGAAACCGGCATCAAATAAAATTAGAACAGATTGTAAAGAATGAATTTAATCAATATGGTGTCCAAATAATTCCATGAAATTATATCTCAGCTAAAGTCAGAAACATAAAACACATAGACAAGGGAATTTATCTATTATTAAAAACGGAAACTCCTGTTCTAAAATACTAATTATTTTCACTTCAAAAACTGAACTACATTATATGTTCCAGAAGAAATATTTAACTACACTAAGACCTAAAGTAATCATCCCCTAAATAGTTTAAATGTTTATTTTTTAAATTATACCTTTTTAGAAGAAGCAAAAATATTTTAACAGTGCTAAAAGATTTTTTTAAAGTTCTCAGGCTATACCTTTCCTCAAAAGACAAAACAGAAAACAACTTTGAATATTTTTACCACAATCTAAGGTTATATAATCATTCTAACCTTTAAGTTCAACAAGAATGTTTCATTTCTGTTTCACAGACTCTGTTACAACTAAGTGGGGAAGCAATAAAACATAAAAATGATATTGTACACAAAACTTTCCATCAGGCATCCTTTCAACAATATAACTCCCAATGTTCTGCTGCATGGAAATCTACCATATCAGAGTAGGTGAAAAAAAATGTGGTTATGTAAAAAGAAATATACCATCTACCAAGAAGGAATATTTTTAATTGAAAATAATTATTGTTCCTATTTCGACTCAGAACATATTGAACCAATAAAACTTTGATTAAGAAACATCTTTTATAGGTGTGTGGGAACTGGTATAGCAGTTTCTTCTAGGCTGTGCATCAGTAGTCACCAAGCGGTAAATGCCATTAAGTTTGATGACACAGTCTTAGCTTTCAAACACTGGGAATTCTTTAGGAATCTAATTTTTTCAAGGAGATGCCTTCCCCTTACAGGAAAAAATTTAAGTTTCTCTCACACCTGTATGCTCATGTGAAAACTAATAAAACAGTTTTCTGTTGAAAAGCTCAATCACATCATATGATAACTTAGAAATTCTGTATGCAAAAGAAAAAAGATCTTTATCAAAAAGGAAAACTTAATCAAATCCTAACACTTGTGTTGAAATGATGACTATTTCTATTTTCAGTATTTTGGGACATCACATTTCTAGACCTGAAATTTTTTACAGTATACAAGGGCAATCAAGCCATTAGTTAGGTTTAGAGCATAATGATCCAAGTAATAAAAACAAGGCCACTAAATTTCCTCTTCTCAGTTCACTTTGAAAAGGAAAACCTATAACTAGGTACAAAAGACTGAGGAAAGAAAAAATGTATAAAAAGTGTGGTATTTCTCCTGACTTTTAAAAATGTAACTCTAAAAAAAAAAACGCAATATATTTTTAAATGATAAATCTGAAGAAAATGACATAGGAATTATATATACATGCCATTTCAGATAAGAAACATACAAATTTCAAAATCTCTAAATAGTATAGAACTTTCTGTGATGAGAAAATGTTCTATATCTGAGCTGTTTGCTACAGTAGCTACTAGCTGCAAGTGGCTTCTGAGCACTTAAAATATGGCTAGTTGTAATAAGCAGCAGAATTTTAAATTGCATCTAATTTTAATTAATTAAAATATAAATTTAAATACCCACATATTGCCAGGGAAACTACATTTGACAGTACAGCTCTAGGGAACTGGAGGGAAATATCTGTGCCTTAAATTCTCATCCAAATAGTAAAAAGTCCTGTAGACAGGTATGTACATAGATGCTTCTGAGACATTTTTGTATTTTTAATTCTTAAGATTTATATAGAAGAAATACATAAATATGAAATATAATCCAACACAAAAAATGTTGCTGCATTTGTGGGAACCAAATTTTCTACACTCAATTCTAGTAGAGTCTAGAACACTGGTTCCAAAGTTGACTATAATTTCTTAAGGAGTTTCTCAAAATATGGATGCCTGGATCTCATCCGCAAGATTCTGGTTTAATAAGTCTGAGACGAAGCCAGGGCATGGAAATGATTAAAAGCTATCCAGACCAGGTGCAGTGGCTCACACCTGTAATCTCCATGCTTTGGGAGGCTAAGGAGGGAGAATTGCTTGAGGCCAGGGAGTTTGAGACCAGGCTGGGCAACATAAGACCATCATCTCTACAAAAAATAAAAAAATAGCTGGGTAGTACAGCCTGCAGTATCAGTTATTCAGGACTCTGAGGTGGAGGGATCACTTGAGCCCAGGAATTTAAGATTGCAGTAAGCTATGATCACAACACTGTACTCCACCCTGAGTAACAGAGTGAGATTCTGTCTGTTAAAAAAACATTTAAAAACTTTAAAAAGCTGTCCAGGTGATTCTAAGGTACAGGCAGAGTTGAATCGTACTAAATTAGAAAAAAATAAATAAAACTGCTTATTAAGCATAGATGAAGTAAGCAACCAAAGACATTTCTTGGCCAGCAGGTAAAGAGGGACTTTTGACCAGCCAGATTCAAGTTACACATTCAAGAATGATTTGAGTAGTCATAGGTTTTCATGATTATTTTTTTTTAAAGAAATTTTGCAAGGAAGTAAACTAAATATTGAGTGTCAGTCTGCACTTAAACCATATTTGTACATATTGATTTCATCCTCAAAATACCTTAAGAGGGAGCGGGCACGCTGCTCACGCCTGTAATCCCAGCACTTTGGGAGGCTAGGGAGGGCAGATCACTTGAGGTCAGGAGTTCGAGACCAGCCTGGCCAACATGGCGGAAATCCGTCTCCACTAAAAATACAAAAAATTAGCTGGGCAGGGTAGCGCACACCTGTAATCCCAGCTACTAGTAAGGCTGAGGCAGGAGAATTGCTTGAACCTGGGGTCAGGGGATGAGGTTGCAGTGAGCTGAGATTGTGCCACTGTACTCCAGCCTGGGTGACAGAGCAAAGCTCCATCTCAAAAAACAAAATGAAAAAAACAAACCTTGAGAGGTATATATTATTAAATTATTTAAAAAAAAAAACTAAATACAGTTGCTAGGATTCAGACAGCAGAGTCCTCCACACTCTATACTATTGCAAGATTTTGAGATAGTTTCTGAAAATTTTCGTACTTTTCCAGTGTAAAAACTAAAAAAAAAAAAAAAATTTAAAAAGCAGGATTTAATGGCAGAGCACAGGATAAGGCAAACATATCTAAATAAGTACTTGAACCAGACCCTGTTCCTGTATTTCCTATGCATTTGATAGCAAACTCTGGAAAAAACATGTGAAGTTTGTGGTTTAAATATACACCAGCCTCTATACAAGATTATTCAGGAATTGCTATCTTTTTAACCTAAGAAATTAGGGAATTGCCCACCTACTGCCTTACTATTAGTGACAGTCACACATTCTTAGGGTTGGGCAAGATAGAGCAGGGTGCTTATTCACAGTGCCTGAAACTAAACGAAAATAAAGGTCTTAAAGGTGTTTTCATTTTCTCCCCACACTCAAAGGATTATTAGAACTCCACCTCCCAAAGCAGTTTACAGACAGAGTTCTGATGGGACATTTACAGCTAGTATGAAACTTTCAACTTTAACTTAAGCCATTAAAAGTCCTGTATTAATGTACTCATTAAAAGCTATCTTTCAGCCTTGGTCAACACAGTGAGACCTTGTCTCTATTTTAAAAAATAAACAAAATTAGCTGGGTGTAGTGATGCACACCTGTGGTATCAGCCACTTTGGGGGCTGAGGTGGGAGGATTGCTTGAACCTGGGAAGTTGAGGCAGCAGTGAGCCATGATCAAGCTACTTCATTCCAGACTGGGCAACAGAACCAGACCCTGTCTTAAAAGTTATCTTTAAAAAATTTAGTTCCTGAGTTGTTTGAACCATTTAAATTTTCAAGTTAAAAGTTTTTCAGGAAAAAAAAAGGAAATCCAGGCCCAAAGATCCTCATCCTTCCCATCAGTACTGATTCTTTTATCCTGAGACCCATTATCTTTTCTCTTTTCTCAGGCCCCTACCTTGTAAAGTGAAATTAACTCAAATGAGTCATACTTGGTTGCATCAGAGGCCAATAGGAGAATACTTCCAACCACAGAGTTCTCCCGAAGCATATTCCAAACCAAGAATATGTTGACAGAAGTAATGACTAAATGCACTGGCTTGGAGTATGGTTGTGTTTCTTTTTCATTTCAAATGATGTTAATTATAATTTAATTATACATAAAAATGTTTTGGGGTTTATTTAAAAATTATGCAGTCAAAAGAACAGGGTGAAGAGGAAAAAAAGAGGAGTCATAGTTTAACCCTTGCAGACCTTCTCTTCAGTATATTTGAGGCTAGGCACTAAGAGCAGCTGAAAAAATATACACTCAGTTGATATGGGTGAAACTACTTTACTTCCCAATTCAACACTTAACGTATTAAAGACAAAAAAATCAACACCTGTTTTTCTCAATAATAAAGAATACATAAATTTCATTCATTTAAAGAGGAACACCTATCATCTATATTATCTATTAGAATACAAATGATTAGCTAATACATTCACATACTGTATTTAGGTAGCCCTCAAAAACAACCAAAAAAAGGTAATGTTTTATAACATGACCCCTATCATAGTATTAAAATCTGACCTTTAAATTGACACGTTTTAATGGTGTTCGTGTATGTTACTTGTGACATGAACAACCATTTATATTTTTGGATGCTGGTAATCATCCTCCAAAACATAAGTAGGCTTTACATGCAAGTAAAAATGGTGGGACAAATGTAAATTCAAAGATAAACCTACATAATGGTAAAGCAAGCTGTAATTCTCTAACTGTAAAAGTGAGAAACACTATGAAATCACTCAACAACTAACCTCAAATATTTTTCTATTTTTAGCTCTAATTTCCATCCTATCCTCTCCCCACACATACTCCCACAAAGCCTCTAGAACATCAAGTAGAACACAATGTTAGGAAAAACGTATAATAAACAAGATCGGACATCAGTCAGTGTGCCTCTGTATAAATTTACTAAATCTATATATGTATGCCTTTACTAAAAAATGCTTCTAGTGATATTAAAACGAGAAATAATTTGTATCTTAGCACCAGTCCAAGCAGCCAATGAGCATGAAGCAAGTTTTCACCTGGACCCTGCCAACACAGTCATCACTTTGGGAAAATACCAAAGCTTGTTTCATAATACAGACAATTTTACTTTTTTTCCCCAACCTTTATAAACTTTCTAGACATAAATTTTAAAATCTTGCTAATTAGTTACCAGCGCCCTTCTCCCACAGATGAAGTGTCCTACATTTTGTTTAGGTCCTGCCTTGAAAACAAACCCGATTGCCCCATTTTCTCAGAGGTAAGCTCAGCTCCAGGCAGCTCCCTATGAAGTCACCGCGTTTGTTGTTTCAAAGATGCAATTAAATGAAAATGACACAAGGCTGTCGAACAGATTAGTTGGAAGTGCCGTGGTGTCGATCAAATGCGTGTAAGACCAATGAAAACTGTATTGCTGTAAAGCTCTTAATGATATTTCTCCCCATCCTCCTCTCTCCATTATATTCACAACACAAGGAAATTAAACTTTGCAAGAATTTTCTTGACTTTGGTTTAACTGTAGCTTCCCAGCTGTCTGCTCTTATAGTATCATGTAATGGGCAAAGCGGTGGGGCTAGGAGGCGAGGGGCAGGGTAGGGGGGAGATTGGAGTGTTAACTTGAGTAAGGAGAAGAAAAGCAATAAAAGAGCTTGCATCAGATAGTGTGTCTCTCTGTGCCCCCTCTTCCTCCGCTTCCCCGCCATCCCACCCCCTTCTCAAGCCCTTACACATACACATTCTTCTGGGCGGCCTCTAACCACACCATCTCCACAATCATTTGCAGAAATTAGAAACAGACTCCGGGAGCCCTTTCCTTAGCACGCATAGAGCGGAGCTGTGCAAGCACGACGGGGCGATGTCACTCCCTATTACCCCACAATCTCTTACTCCCCCTGTGGGTTTCATTCCGGAGAATAAGGCTTTCTTCCGCGGAGGAGATGGATCTACCTAATTCGCCATGGAGTTTCATCTCATTCTTCCCCACTCCAGTCACCCCACCCCCACTCTAACGTTCAAAAACACTCCACCACCACAACCAAAGAAGAGTTCCTTCTACCAGGGCAACAGAGGAGTTGGGTTTAGGGACTGAAGCAAAAGCAGAGAGAGGAGGAAGAGAGGGAGCGCAATGTACTTTGTTTTGCACTTCTGCACATGCAGCGCAGAGCCCAGGGCGGCTCTAGTCCTTACCCGCTGGTCCCGAGACCGGGTCCTGCTACTGGAGCGCCGGGCGAGGGCAGCGGGGACGCGGCGTCGGGGCGGGCCGCCGGCAGCCGCCGCGGGCGCCGAGAGCCACCACCTCTTCTCTCCCAAGCGGCTGCGGGCGTGGGCTGAAGGAGCTGGAGAAGGAGCCTGGGGAGGGGGAGAAGAGGAGCAGCATCTCCTCCTCCTCCTCCTCGCCTCGGAAACGCCCCTCCAGCGGCGATCCCTACCGACTGCCTGACCCCTGAGCGCTCAACGCACCCCCGCCGCCCTACTGTGCTCGACGCCCCTCCAAGAGCTTCGCCAAAACCTTCTGGTGCGGGCGGCTCAACTCCTGCAGGAGACTCTGAGCGCTGCCGAAGAGCACCGGGGAACTACAGAGCGCGGCTCGCCAGCACCACGGTCTCTAGGGGCCGTGAGCATAGTGTGTCACCCTCGCCTCAGCGCGGCCGCCGGAGCTACTGGCACCACTCCGGCTCCACCTCCGGCAGCCGCGCCGGCTCCGCCCCCCGGTCCTGTCACTCAACCCTTCCCCGGCTCTGGGAGGACCGCAGATCTCCAACCCCGAGCTCCCCTCGATCTCATTGGCCCGCCTGGCCTCCAGCTCCGCCTTCTCCCTACGGACGAGGTCGCCGGGGAGACCAGCGCCCCCGGTTACCATGACAACCGGTGCCTTGGGCCTGGCTTTTAGCGTTCTTCGGACTAGCCAGACGCTCAGGTTGGTGACTGAGCGGCAAAGTTCCTAGCGCCTGCAGTGTGAACTCCAACTTTTAGGCCAAGTTGAAAATGCAGCCGACGGCCCCCACACATCTAACTTCAGAAACAGAACTTTATGACCCGGGGAGTGAAGGGGACAGTGAAAAATGCATAAGTGCTGGCTCCTCCCTTACTCTTTCCTGCCTGGCAGCCTTGTTTCTATATTCTCACCGGGCGCTTTGGCCTTTGAAAGGATGAGGAGAAGGGGGGAGAGGAAGAGCACGGCTTTGCCAGCTCCCTGCAGCAGTATAGCAACTTAGAAATGGCGGAGTCAACGAAAAGAAGCCCGGTGAGTTTTCCCACGATTGTAAAGCGATCTTCAAAGGTGTGGTGACAGCACAACGCTAAAGGCCCTAGGGAAAACTTGAATTGTCATGTTTTTGAAAAAAAAAGTTTGTAAATACTTGCCTTGTTATTTTCTCTATGAGACTAAAATAATCCCGAAGTTTGAAAATTTAAGGAAAATGTTTAACATAGTCAATAACTTCCCATTTTTCTATATACACTGACAGTTGGCCAAGGTGTATCCAGGCAGCTATACCCCTTCTTGCTGCAAGCTGAAAGATTTGAATTTCAATAGTTAATAAGAGAGTCTTGCTGAATTCATGAGCAAATAGTATCCTCTGATTTGAATTTTGAAAGTTTGGGTTTATTCTCAGAGGTATAGGAAAGCTGGTCCACTCTGGAAAGCGGACCTGAGGTAAATTGAGTCTGGGATCCTTAATGTTGAGCCCTAGGTAAATCTGAATTTCGTAGCTGGTTCCCAAGTGGAGAGAACTGAGGCTTATTTGGCTTCCCCAAGAAAGTCAAAGCTGCAATCCTAGTTTCCGTAGCTCCTGAGGCTGCCATACATGTATGATGAATGAGGGAATTAATAGTAATGATATATCTTTGGCGAGCACTTGTTTTTTCATTATATCATTTGCTAAATGAATAATTGTGATAGATATCTTCAGTCAAATATGTCTTGCAAGTATGCATTGAATGTGATTACTCACAGGGCTAAACACAACGGAAAATGCACAGCAGAATTTTAAGATAAGTCCCTGCCCTCAAAGAGCTAACCAGGAGCCGAAGAAAGAAAACTAGCACTCTTGAAAGAATTTGAGAACAATGATAGCTAAAATGTGCAGCCAAACTTTGAGTAGGTAACAGATAAGAGAAAGTCCACTATGTAAAATGGGCTAGATTCCTCAGTTTATGGAAGAGGGGAATTTACACTGGGCTTTGATGAATGCAGCAAAGATGAGGAAAGTCAGTTGAGGAAAACAACAAAAACTGAAGAGCAGCAGCAGGGATGAGTGGTTAAAATAAATAACAGGCCAGGCTCCTTGGACTGGAGACAGAAGTGAATGATTAGAGTCCTTTTCTCAATTCTTCCCCCATTTTTAGTTGTTCTGGTTCCTCTATCAGAGAGGTGGGGAAGGTAGGTTGGGAAGAACAAAAACTTTCACTGAACATCTGCCTCTGTTTACCTCTGAAAGAAGGTTTATGTATTTATTGGAAAGAAGAGCAATATCCTTAATTAATGGCTGCAATAGCTTGTGGATTTACATCAGAAAGAAGGTATAGCAAGTATAGTGTTGTAAATTTCCATAAAGGTAGACAAACCACAGTGTTATTACCTTTTTTCTTCTTCTTTTCTTTTTTTTTTGCATTAAGGCCATTTCAGGTGGTTGCCCTCAAGGCAGTTTCATCAGTAATCCCTCTGTTTTGGATAAACTGAAAGGCTGGTTTTAAAATACAACCTGATAAAAAGCACACAAAAGGGAAATATATAGGTTGAATTTCTTTTGGATATAATGTAAAAATCAAAATAATAACAAATGGAACCCAGCACTACATTATAAATGATATGCCAAAATTAAGAGAAATTATTT
>PVKV010031915.1:0-20445 GCA_004027835.1 Alouatta palliata | reverse complement strand
CTGCAATCCTCAGCTGCTCCTAATCGGCCATCTTGGATCTCTCTCCCGTGAAACCCCATCTCTACTCAAAATTCAAAATTTGCCGGGTGTGGTGGTGCATGCCTGTAATACCAGCAAAATAATAATAATAATAATAACCAATAGCTTAACTTGGACTGAGAGGGGCTAAAACTTGGGTCTTCACCTTAGCAAGTGAAACACCAGATGAGCAAAATCACGCTCAACTTCTCACTCCCAATAAGCTTTTGCTTCCCCTTTTCCCGTGTTGAAAGAGGGCCAATATCCTTCCAGAATCCTAAGCACAAAATGTGACAGTTGCTGTGGAGTCTTCTCCCCATCTCAGCAATTGCCAAGTTCTGAAGCTTCCATCTCAGGCTCTCCCTGCTTTACTCCCATCACCTCTGCCCTTCCCATAGCATAAGCCTCCTGAGGTTTTACACCCTCAGTCTGCCCTCATCCAGTCCAACTGACCTAGAGATGCTGCATTCATTGGTCTGAGGGCCAGTTTTGACTGCCTTTCTAAAAACATTTGCAAGTTACCCAGTATTGGCCAAATAATACTTGAATTCTAAAAGTAGGTGTATAAATCCTTCTGCAGTCTAATCCCAGGTTATTGACTATTCCCTGTGAGATAACCTTGTCAACAGCCAACCTTGATGGTTCCAGGCACTGTAATTGACACTGAGGCCATAGACACGAGAGTGCTTGGGCTCCAGTAGCCCCATGTCCAGTTGGAGACACAGTCAGCAGTGGTGTAAGTGCCCCGGGATGGCCGGGGCTCTCTAGGAGTCTAGAACAGAGAGTATCAGAGGCTTCTGTAGGCTAAGGCAGAGAAGGAATAGGAATTAACCAGACACCTTGGAGGTAGACATCAAGGCTAGGAGACTGGTAGACATTTTAGGCAGAGGCAACCATGTGGATGCATGAAACTGCAAGAATACATGGCAGGCGCTGCTTCACAGTTCACGCTGCATGTGGGAAAGCAGCTTAAGAAGATGGAGGGGGGTGTAAGAACAACAGCACAGATAGGAACTTCCTCCTGGGGCCTTGGATTCTGCTCAGTACTTCCCATGGGTTTTACTGTTTACTTCTCAGGAAACACTGTAATATGGGTATGGTTCATTCTGCCACAATGTATGTTTCTGTAACAACAGTTAGCTCATACTTGATTGGAAAATAAGGGAATGACTTCAGTATAATAAAGTTAGGTTGGTTCAGATACAGTCTTCTCCCTGCCCCCGCTCTCCCTCCCCCTCTGTCTGGCTAGGGGAATTAGAAGAGCAGGAGTAAAATCAGAATGTTCAGCAGGAAATAAGAAAGCCCTCAGCTCAACCGTGGCTTAGTCTCAGGCCCTTACTGCTTTATTTTAAGAAAATTAAAAATGAGAGTCTGCCATGGAGCTCCCTCTCTAGAGAACTCAGCCTTGCACAAGCTCCTGGCTCTTGGCAGGTACACGTCCCCTTCTGGCTACATTCACTACAGCCCCTCTGGTTCAGATCTCCACTTCTGTCTGCATTTTCTTAGCGCCCACATGATACCATCTCCACTCTATAACTCTGAGCTTTTCCCATGTCCCCTGAAGCAGCCTTCAACTGTGCTGAGTGTCCTGTCTAGATCGTCCAAGTTATCTGCAGAGATTCCAGCTATTGTTTTTAGTTTCTGGTTGCAAAACTTTACAGCTTTTGAGAGATATGCCCAATTTCATTTTCCCCCTTTATTTTTAGTGTAATTTCGTAGACTGTGAGATTTTTCAGGATTGAGTACGTTGTGCATAGAAGGCATGTACTATTAAATTATTGTTTTATAAAACAGGAAATAGTTTAGATGCATGTTACTTGCTCGTGTTTTTACGTCTGGTGGATAGCAATGCTGAATTTCATAGTTCAAGCTACTTTGTTTTATGGGGGCAGATTGTATAGGGTCTTACATGCTGGTACTTAAAAATCTGTTATCTCTCAGCAACTGGGCCTGGGACTTTGCAAACTGCATTTCCCAAACTCCTTTGCCAGCTGCTTTCCTTAGGTTTTGCCAATGGGAGGCACTAGAAAGTGGCTGAGAAGTGAGAGAAGGGGAAAATGGACTTCTGCTTTTCTATTCCTGTCCTTCTTTCTCTAGAATCACAGACAGTTGGCTCCAGCCTTTCCATGTCCCGAGGTTGCCAGCAGCAGCTGGGTCGCCCTCCTTTGGCAGTCAGCGAACAGGCTGTGCTATGGTCCTTTACCAGATTGACCTTAAAATCCCTTCATAGTCCAAGCCCTGGCTGGATTCTTCTTCCTCAGTGATCTGAGCACCAGCTTTCCAGAGCTTCCTCCAAGAAGTCTGAACTCCAGGCCCCCAGAACTTCTCCCCAGCTGTTCATTCTGGAAACACCATCTCTCCCCCGTAGATTCCTTACTCCTAGGAGTTGCAGTTGCTTCCTGCAGTTCTTGTTCTCTAGGCCATTGCAGTGGCCCTCTTGTTCTTCCAGCCACTCGTGTGACCCACTCCTTGCACCAAATATCTTCTCTCTAACAAAGTTAGTGTGTTCAGTCTCCCTGAGTCGACCCTGACCCTGATAGCATGCTCGTGAATATTGCTCAATAAGGAGAGTCTTTGAAGGCATTTAAACTGAAAAGTGGCTCCTTGCTGCGGTCCTTATTCCCTCATTTGGCAGCATTTGACTCTGTTGACGACGCTTTCTTCCTTTAAATGTCATGTGATCTTGGCTGCTGTAACATAAGACTCTCATGGTTTCCCTAGCTCTCTGGCTACTGTTTCTTAGACTCCTATGGAGAGTCTTCTGCCTTTATTCTGGTGTTTCCTAGGGCTGGATACATGACCTTTTATTTCTTCAATCTACATAATTTCCCTGGAATAGCTCCTCCATTTCCATAGCTTTAGTTATTATCCATTTTTTGATGATGCATAGACTCATGTCTCAGCCAGACCTTTCTTCTGAGTCCCAGGCCCATTCACCTAGCTGCCCTCTGGACATCTCCATGTGAATGCTCCCCGTATTGCATCAGAGGGTCTGGACTGGACTGTGATGGAGGGAGACCTGGTTTCAACCCAGATCTGCATCAAATCCAGAGTCCCAAACAGCTGACAATCATCTGTTTTTCCCACCAACCCTTTTCTCCCTCTGTGTTCCTAGTATAAGTGACTAGCTCTAGCATTCACCCTTGTCCAAGTTGAAAAGCTGGGTGTCTGTTTTGACCCCGCTTCTCCCTCATGTCTCACACACAAATAAGTCTACTATATTCAATCTCTTCACTCAATTTACTTATTTCTATCATTACTGTCACAACTCTAGCTTGGCCTACTATAACTTCCAACAGCTTCCTCAGAGATATCTCAGCTTCCAATGATGCTGTTCTAAAATTCAACTTCCACACAGCAGTTAGAATATTTTTTCCCCCAAATAAAAATCTAATCAAAGCCTCTCCTCCACTTAAAACTGTTCAGTTCTGATTCTCCTCTTGAAATAAAATACAAACTCTATAGCATGGCTTATCATACCTTTGTGATCTTGTAGTGGGATACTTCTAGCTTAGGGCTCTTTATTTTATGCAAGAAAATATGCCATTTAAAGGCTTCCAGTTTGAATTTCTACAGGGTTATAGATGGAAAGCACCTTAGGAGCAGATATTGCTCTGGGAGGAGTCACTTTTCTCTTTTACTTATGCAAGTGTCAGTCAAGCTTGTATGCCTTGCCTTGAGGGAAGGCATAATAGGGTTTTTTTTTTTTGAAACTTGGCCATGGCTAGCTCTTGGAAAGCACATGACTTATCTCCAGAGAAGAAGTCAATAGAAGTCATTGAGTTCCTTGGGAACAAAGGGAGCATATTTCACCTCTTCTTTTTTGAGTTTTGAGGTCATTAAAGTCTCTTTGATGAATTGACAGTCTTAGCTGATATATCCCCTGGTAGCTAAGTTCCCCAGGAAAGAAAGATGAGTTTGCATGCTAGAGAGCTTATACTGACACAAAGGTATAACTGGGTTTCCATTCATAGTATTAATATCTACCTGAGGGGCCTCTCAATTAGCAGGTGGATGAAATGATTCATCCTGTAGATGTCAAGTGAGCTTCAATCCTCAGTCATGTCAGTGCTTGAGCAAGGGGCCCATGAACATCTGGGCCATGGCAGGAATAGATATTCTTGGGGCCAACTGCATGGATTTTTTTCTCTCCAGGGCTGACCTATTTCCAGTTCTGAGGGAGACGAGTAACAGTGCTGGCTGTACAGTTTGAGAGGCCCTGTGCAAAGTGAAAAGGGGTGTGTGTGTGTGTGTGTGTGTGTGTAAAACAACCCTCCTCACCTTTTCATTGCTATATAGTTTGAGAGGCCCTGTGCAAAACGAAAAGGTGTTTGTGTGTGTGTGGGGGGTGTTGTTATACACACACAGACACACACACACACACCCCTTTTCATTTTGTACAGGGCCTCTCAAACTATATAGCCAATCCTTCAAATTCTATTTACAGAATTTACCAATGTGGACCAATCAGCCACTGGGTGGAGTGTTGATGTTGGACACTTTCTAACATGGAGTGGTGAGTAATTTGTCTTCACTGGAGTTCATACCTACTGCAAGAGTGGTATGACTTTGCCGTGTGCAGTATCTGTGCCAGAAACATGTTCTGATAGCTTGTGGAAGTCATAACCTGCTGTATGATATCTAATACAACATTCCTTTAGACGAAGAGACCACACTGCTGAAAAGGAAGTGCAAGAATGGTCACATGACCACAGGATTTATTGATTATACTATTTAGTACTCAGAAGTGGGTGCCCACGTAGCATTGGAATGAGCTTGGGAAGGCTGGACTAAAGCAATTGCTCTGGGATAGCATCATCTGGGGATGTCCAGCATGTGTTAAACAAATCAGTGGCTAATATATGATGATATGCTCTCAATAGCTAGAATATATAGATCCAGGAAACAAGAGATGGAAGTAAGTATGACCTCTTTACTTTCAGTGACTTAGCTGGGGAATTTACACTTTCCATACTGGGATGCTTAAGATTGTCCTCACAACCTTAAGTTTTGCTGGGTAGAGGTCCTCTTTCTCACAGGAGTGAGAATGCCTCTTCCAGGGCATGCCTGTACATGCCATTGTAAGTTGGAAGCCATGACTGCCACCTGGCCACTTGGGGCTCTTCATGTGCATAACCCATCAAGCACATAAAGAAGTGGCTGAGCATGTTGATATATTGAACCCTAATTCCTGTGAGGTGCTGATATTGCTGCTACATAATGTGGGGATGAAAGAATTTGTTTGGAACTCATAGAAGCCATTGAGTTTATTCAAGCCTCTAGATCAGGAGTTGGCAAACTTGTTCTTGAAGGGCCATATCGTAAATATTGTCAGCATTAGAGGCCATATGGTTTCCGTCACAACTATTTAACTGCTGTAGTAGCCTGAAAGCAGCCATAGTCAACACATAAAGAAATGAGCATGGCTGTGTTTCAAAGAAATGTTACATGCAAAAATAGGCATCTGGCACCCTGGCTACAGTTTGCTGACCTCTGCTCTGAATTTCACCTTAGGTACCAAAAATTGCAAAGCATAGAAGACATTAATGCCAACATGATGATGCAACAGGCACGTTCAGAATGTGAGAAATTCTACAAGACGAATGATTTGTTTTCTTCAGCAGAAAAATGACATGAAAGCAAAGAAAGGGGGAGAACTCCTATATATTAAGAGAGACTTAAGAATCATACTGATAAAATGCAATATGTGGACCTTCAATTATAAAAACATTACCAGGGAAAATGAGTCATAGGCTGGGAATTATATGATGTTAGGAAATTGAAAAAAAAATTGTTGGGTGTTATAACAGTGTTAGGTTATGATAAAGTCAAAGGCTGCCAGCCATATCTAGTGAGGTACTTAATAGTGAAATAATTCTATTTCTGGGGTTTGCTTTAATATAGCCTCGCAAAATAAAAAACAATTTTTTTGTGTGTAGGTTGATGTGGGGAGGTAAGTACTGATGAAATAAAAATAATGGCAAAATGTTGACATTAGTTCAAATTAGTTGTTGTGCACCTGAGATTTGATTATATTATTTTCTCTGCTTTCGTGGTTCACAAATTCCATAACACAGAATTTAAACAATAGCAAAAACGATTTCAACTGAATGAAAATGTTGAAGATATTGGCATGCCATTTTCTGCCACTTTGCTCACTAATGACTTAGGTACTCATCAAATGAAAAACGTGTAGAATGCTCAATTCTATAATTACACAAACTTCTCAGTAGTCCCTGCTGTAGTTCAGTGTTTAATCTGAACCTTTGAAAGTAAATAAGTTGTTTAAGTTGTATTTTGCATGAGGAATTATTTAGACTTTTTGTTTTTTATTTTTTCGAGACAGGATCTTGCTCTGTCACTCAGGCTGGAGTGCAGTGGTACAATCTTGGCTCCCTGCAGCCTTGACTTCGTGTGCTTAGGTGATTCTCCTGCCTCAGTCTCCTGAGTAGCTGGGACTATAAGCATGGCCAAGTTTTTGTATTTTTAGTAGAGACAAGGTTTCACCACGCTGCACAGGTTGGTCTCCAACTCCTGGGCTCAAGAGATCTGCCACTTCAGCCTCCATGAATTTTCAGTCTTTCCATTGAGCTAAAATATGTCTTCTGAATATGTATAAGAGTCCATGACAAGACTATCCCCATTTCCGAATTCTTTCAGTGAAAAATTTAGGGAAAGAAAATGTTCATTCATTTTTTTCTTCCATTTGAACATCAGGCACATACACTCCATGTGTCACACATACGCCACACTCAGTTTAAGATAAGGGTTTACAACTGTCAGAGACAGGTGTTTTACATCTTCCTACATTAACCTCAGGGCCCAGAACAAAGGCATTTGAGCTTACAACCTCTGTGACACTAGCATTGATACATAGAAAGTATCTGCTTTGCATGCCCTCTAAAGTTCTGTCTCCTGTTGCAATATTTTATTTTTAGATAGGGAGAGTCTACTTCTGTAGCGCCCTTCCACCATCACTTTAGTAAATTTTATTGGCTCCTAAGCTTTTGACACCTGTGATGATGAATTATTTGCCTTTGATCCCTATCCCGTGGTTTTTTAGAGCACCAAACATGTCAAAAGGGCCAGGCACATTGGCTCATGCCTGTAATCCCAATACTTTGGGAAGCTGAGGCCGGCTGATGACCTGAGATCAGGAGTTGGAGACCAGCCTGGCCAACATGGTGAAACCCTGCCTCTTGGAAGTCTGTTTTGAACTTCCATTTCCTTCTTAAGGATGTAGCCTAGGTTCAGAGGGAAGCTGAGGTCCTGGGAAGAGGAAGGATAGATAGTTTTAAGGTCCCTTCAGCCTGTGGAGACAACCCAGAGAAGAAGTCTCCCTACACTTTCAAGAGTATCACCAGGAAGCACATGTCCTCACACATCCTCCTAATGAGAACGTCACTGCCCCTCTCCCCTAAATACCACCACACATACTCATAGACAGTCCGTTCAGCTCTGGGTTTCAAATGCAAATGATTTGTCTTAGCCAAGATTGATCTGAAGTTCCACACTGGACTCTAGCCAGAAACCTTGAAGCTAGGATCTGAAACCAGCCCCCAAAACATATTCTAATTTCATTTATCATCCCAATGAGTGGCCAGCTGGTGGTATCATGGAGAAAGCAGAGTAAAACAGCAATCTGAAAACAAACAGCTTGTACCTTGCAATGTCCCATTTAACAAACATAGTAACTGAACACCTGAACACCTACTCTCTGCCAGGTTCCCTGTTGCTTTTGTCACCTTGCCTTCTTCAAAGCACCAAACCTCTTCTCCCTTAGGTCTTTGTTTTTTTTTTTTTTTTTGAGACAGAGTCTCATTCCGTCACCAGGCGCCAGGCTGGAGTGCAGTGGCGCGACCTCGGCTCACTGCAACCTTCGCCGCCCGGGTTCGAGCAATTCTCCTGCCTCAGCTTCCCGAGTAGCTGGGACTACAGGCGCGCGCCACCACGCCCAGCTAATTTTTTTGTATTTTTAGTAGACACGGGGTTTCACCATGTTGACCTGGATGGTCTCGATCTCTTGACCTCGTGATCCGCCCGCCTCGGCCTCCCAAAGTGCTGGGATTACAGGCGTGAGCCACCGCGCCCGGCCGGGTCTTTGTTTTTTAAACCAAGTGTTTGTTCTAATATATCAATTCAGGCTTCTTGATTATCCCAAGGAACAACGGAAAAAATAGAAATTCCCTGAAACATCTCCTGGAATAAGCTTGTGTGGAATTTTTTTTTTTTTTCTGTTTAGTTTTGTTTTTTTGAGATGGAGTCTAGCTCTGTTGCCCAGGCTGGAATGCTGTGGCACGATCTCGGCTCACTGCCACCTCCATCTCCTGGGTTCAAGTGATTTATGTGCCCCAGCCTCCCAAGTAGCTGGGACTACAGGCACACGCCACCATCCCTGGCTAATTTTTGTATTATTAGTAAAGATGGGATGCCATGTTGGTCAGGCTGGTCTCAAACTCCTGGTCTCAAGTGATCCTCTGGCCTCCGCCTTCCAAAGTGCTAGGGTTACAGGCATGAGCCACTGCACCCGGCTGAGCTTATGTGTAATTCTCATCTGTGCTGTTTCCATTTCTTGGAGGCAGTGGAAGCAGGCTGGGCTTTGGCAACCAGCAGAGTGAGGTCAGAATGCCCACTCTGCTAGTTATTTGCAGCGGGATCACTAAATCACTTAATCTCTTTAAGTTTCAATTACATCTTTGATTAAATGGTGATTTTCATAATAATAATTACCTAGAGAGTTATTGGGGAACTAAATGCTATATGTATGCAAATGAATGGTCCATAGTAAAAGCCTAACACATATTAGAACCTCCTCGGTCTTTTCTGAGGAGCCGCCAAGATGGCAGAGGTAGAGCAGAAGCAGCAGCGGACTTTCCGCAAATTCACCTACCGTGGCGTGGACCTGGACCAGCTGCTGGACACGTCCTACGAGCAGCTGTACAGTGCGCGCCAGCAGCGGCGGCTGAACCTCGGCCTTCGGCGGAAGCAGCCCTCTCTGCTGAAGCGCCTGCGCAAGGCCGAGAAGGAGGCACCGCCCATGGAGAAGCCGGAAGTGGTGAAGACGCACCTGCAGGACATGATCGTCCTGTCCGAGATGGTGGGCCGCATGGTGGGCGTCTACAACGGCAAGACTTTCAAGCAGGTGGAGATCAAGCCAGAGATGATCGGCCACTACCTGGGTGAGTTCTCCATCACCTACAAGCCCGTGAAGCACAGCTGTCCGGGCATCGGGGCCACTCACTCCTCCCGCTTCATCCCCCTCAAGTAGTGGCTCTGCTAATAAAGGCACACACATCTCCAAAAGAAAAAAAAAAGAACCTCCTTATTCCACCAAGCTCTAGTATGGTCTTCACTGAATATTCACCTTGTGCTGCAAAAGTGCTTTTTACTGAAGAAAAATAATAAAATAAAATAAAATTGATTTACTTCTAAGACCCACCTAATAGCAAAGGTGGAAATCCATTTTCATACACACTTCCAATGAAAGTGAGAAGTGAGCAGGAAAAAGGCTGATAGTGCTGTAGTCACTAATGGGAATGGACTGGGAGTGATCTAAATCACTTTACCAAATAGGAGGAGGACATTTTAATGAAAGAAGTGTATTACCAGAAACTCAACAAAACTGAGTAAGTATCTGAGAACAGAGCCACTTCTTTCTCCTTGCCTCCTGGCAGAGCGCCAAACAAAAACCCATGATAATCTTCCAGAACTCATACTTTTGTCTTATCTTTTCCTCTGGACATGAGATTAATTGCTCTGTCCCACAAATAATTAATTGCATGTTATGTATGCACTCATTTCTCACCCATAAAATTTTTCTTTCTTTTTTTTTTTTTTGAAACAGAGTCTCACTCTGTCACCAAACTGCAGTGCAGTGGCGTGATCTAGGTTCACTGCAACCTCTGCCTCCTAGATTCAAGCGATTCTCCTGCCTCAGTCTCCTGAGCAGCTAGGATTACAGATGTGCGCCACCACGCCCAGCTAATTTTTGTATTTTTAGTAGAGACAGGGTTTTACCCTGTTGGCCAGGATGGACTCGATCTCTTGACCTCGTGATCCGCCTGCTTCGGCTTCCTAAAGTGCTGGGATTACAGGCGTGAACCACTGCGCCCTGCCTAAAATTTCCTACTCTTGGAGAGTGCATATCCTTTAGCAAGTGCTTGCATTACCAGAAAGGACAATAAAAACATTCTCTATTTATACATGATTTTTCCGAAGGGTATCTTGACAGGCCACATATATCAAAATCCTAAAATGGCTATACTGCTTAACTCAGCAATTCCAATTCTAAGACATTATTTAAAAAATATTTAATACATGTTAAAAATGTATGAAGTAGTATGCCATTTATAAATTGAAATACCCTTAAGTTTTAAAGTTATTATAGAATGCTATGTAGCTATTAGAATTGTGTTGTAGAAGAATAATGACATGGACAAATGTTCATAATTAATTTGTAGCCAGAAAAACAAGTAGGTTATAAGGCATTTTAAAAATGAACTTATTGTTCTAAAATCTAGGCTTTACAAAGCGTCTATAAAGAAACCATCAAATTATTCACCTATTAATCTCTAAATAAAGGAATTAAAGGAAAATATTGGTTCTACATCTTTGTGCTTTTCATGTTTTAGCAGTTTTCTGGTTATTGTTATTGTTCGTATTAACAGCCAGTGAATGATGCGTTCTTTCTCTTTAGGGTCTTTGGGATGCTGGTCCCACTTCCTGAAATATCATTTCCCCCTCTTTATCTGTTGAAGATAATTATCTGGTCATTCTTCAAAACTCAGCTTATATATCACTGATTCCCAGAATTCTTTACTATGCCCAGGCTTTCTTGCAGTTAAAACATCTTCCATTTAAAATACACAAACACACTGATTGAACAGTTATGACAGGCTAAACACTATTCGTGGCTATTTTGTGTGTTTTTACTCACTTATTTTTCACAATAGACAGGTGACATAGAGAAAATATCATCTTTGTTTTATAGATAATGTAACTGAGGCTCACAGATTAAGAAACCTTCCCAAGATCATACAGCTAGTAAATGGCTGAGTGACAATATTATTAACCCAAGCAGCCTGACTCTAGAACCTGTATTGTAAACTTCTCTGGTAACCCGAACTCTACCAAGCTATTTCTTTTTTTGATTTTTTTTTTTTTGAGATGGAGTCTGTGTCACCAGGCTGGAGTGCAGTGGCATGATCTCAGCTCACTGCAACCACCACTTCCTGGGTTCAAGTGATTCTCCTGCTTCAGCCTCCCGAGTATCTGGGATTACAGGCACGTGCCACCATGCCCAGCTAATTTATACATTTTTAGTAGGGATAGGGTTTCACCATGTTGGCCAGGATGGTCTTGATCTCTTGACCTCATGATCTGCCTACCTCGGCCTCCCAGAGTACTGGGATTGCAAGCGTCAGCTACCACAGCCAGCCAGCCTCTACTAACCTATTTTAATAGCTGTTTTGCTTCTGTGCACATTAACATCTTTTGCACCTGGATCTTCTTGAATACAACAGGGCTAAATTCCCAGCAGCAAACATCTTCAGAGATCTATATTTGTGGAATACCAAAAAAAAAAAAAAAAAAAAGAAAAGAAAACCAACAAGCCTTACCATTGCTATTAAATAGTGAGTGTTTTTTTTTTTAATCATAGAGAAGTGGTAGGAAAAGGGGCTGAAGAAAGAGAAAGAAAAATATAAGGGATGAAAGAAAGACAAAGAAGAACAGGAAGAACAGAGAATGGTTATAGAGGAAAAAAGGATCTCAGGCTTTGGGGACATTCAACTGACAGCCTCCTTACCTGTACTTTTCAGAAATCCTAATTCTCTAATTTTTCAAACATTTTAAAAAAAGCGGTTGGTTGGGTGTAGTGGCTCACATCTGCAAGCCCAGCACTTTGGAAGACTGAAGTGGAAGGATTGCTTGAGCTTAGGCATTTGAGATGAGTCTTGGCAATAAAGCAAGATTCATCTCTCTACAAAATAAAATGAATAAATTAGCTCAGTATGGCAGCATGCACCTGTAGTCCCACCCACTGAGGAGGCTGAGGTGAGAGGATGGCTTGATCCCAGGAGCTCAAGGCTGCAGTGAGCTGTGATCACACCACTGCACTCCAGCCTGGGCAGCAGAGTAAGATCCTGTATTAAAAAATGAAAAATTTAAAAAAGCAGCAGACTTTTTTTCCAAGTGAAATTTAGTACTGAAGACCAGAAAATAAAATAGATGATGCTGGTATTGGGACCAGAGTTTGCTGTACTCACCTGGGGAATTCCTAGCCTGCCCCAGCCCCATGGCAGCCCTGAGACATCTGTGAAGAATTATTAGGATTCTGAGAACATTTTAAAAGCTGCCGCATTAAAATTTCTCTCTGGGTGATTGTCACAAGTGTGCCTTTGTGAGTAGAACCCTTATCTCTTATAGGATCAAGGTTAAAATCTGTGATCTGTTTCTGAGACTCCACTGAAAACATACTAAATCCAAAGTTAATTACTAAAATAAAGAAAATGAAACTATAAATTATGAAATGTTTATATAATTTCCTTATATATAAATGTTCCTTTTCGAAGATTTTTTTTCTAGATGGATATTATTGGCTGAAGTGTTGATTTAACTTTGGACTTCAGATGGGTTCTTTTCCTTGTAAATATTTCTGTAGCAAATATAGGCAGTTCCATTGTACCAAGGATATTCAAACTGCTTTCAAAATTAGTTTTATTTATCCTGAAATGTTCTGTGGTTACTTTGATATACATGAATTCCTCTAAAAGATTTGAATGGAGAAAAAGTTGGTGGAGGGAAGTTTTCTAAGGTAACTTTATTTTCTTCAGTGACTCCTTGCTCAAAACACAGAGGGGGTTCTGATTTCAACTAGCCAGTCAGCAACGTCAGTCTGCTCATCGATGCATCAGCACCCATGACAGAATTGCTCAGTCATTAGCAGTAACATATGAAACGTTATTCATTACTACAGTGTTTTATTTATAAGAAAGATAACAATACCAAAGTTTTGCAGATCAAGTCAGTATACTAGTATAGGTTTTAGTCTATGTATTAGTCTATAGCTACCTTTGAATGTTGAAGTAATAATACTGTTGTAGGCACAACAGACATGAGTGGATATTGTGAATCATGTTTACAGAAGATATGGAAGGAGATGTTGGTACAACACAAGTTGTGTTGCAGATGTCTTCTCTACCAGTTTACACATCTGGGACAAAGGATGTGTGAAGTATAGCACAACTTCTAGGACAGGTGGCTGGCTTACAGGAACTTTGTGTTACCCAACTAGAATGGGCTCTCCAAGTACCCATTTTACATCTATGTATCCTTCCAATAAGTCATTACATTTGCGAATACACCAACATTTATGTATCTTTGATTCTTTAATTGTGTAACAGCCCAGAAAAATAGCTATCTTTTCTGTATTAAAAATGTTCTATACTGGGTGTGCTGGTGCACACATGTAGTCTCAGTTGTTCTGGAAGCTGAGGTGGGAGGATCGCTTCAGCACAGAAGTTTGAGACTGGCCTGAGCACCATAGAGAGATCCTATCTCTAAAAAATATTTCCAGATGTTCCAAATGCAATCATCTTATCATTAATTTGATGTGCATTCCCTCCTTTCATCCTCCAGACAACCCTATGAAGTAGGTAACATTTATTTCCATTTACGAAAGTGGCTCAGGGTCTTTGACTTGCCCACTGATACACAGTTGGTTAAAAGCATGATCAGAATGAAGCCAGCATATCTGGCTCCAAAGTCATGTCCTTGACCGCTCTGCTAAGTGGGCCCCTGCAGTGTGTTCCAATTAGAACTGTATCTTTATTCATTCTAATTATTCTTTCACAGTCTAGCTCATAGCAGGTATTTTAGAAATGTTTTTTAATGAATGAATGAGTAAAAAATGAATATTCGAGTTGTGCATACCAAGATAATATACCAATTACTTCTTAAAGTCATCTAAGCTCTTTTTATCTCTCTACATCTCTACTATTAGCAATAGCCAGAGCCACCATCCACTTTGCCTGGAATCCTTCATAAATCATCTAACTATTCTCTGTATCCTTGGCTGCCTCTAGTCTATTTTCACTAAAACAACCAGAGGGAGCTTGCTGGAATGCAAAACATTTCCTCTTTCCCCTCATAAAACAGTCTTCAATGGGTTTCCACTTCTTCTAGATTGAGTCGCAGATCCTTAACATAGGACACAAAGCCCTTTAGCCTTATCTCATACCGTGTCCCCACAGCCCTCAGTGGCCCAGCCACTCTGCCCTGCCTACAGTTCTCATGGTGCTGCTTCCCACCACAGGACATTTGCCTGTGCTCTGTTCTCTGCTGGAAATGCACGTTCCTCTTCCCTCCACCCTCCACTGCTAGTAATTCCTCTTCATCCTGTAGATCTCATGTCAGTTGCCCTTCTTCAGAAGAGACTTCCCAGACACCTCAGTCCAGATAAAATTCTTCTAAAATTTTTCTTTATGGCACTTTGAACTTCTCCTTGTTAGCAGTACACATTGTTGCAATATACACTCATTTGATCTATGTTCTGTCTCTCCCATGCAAGCTCATTGGGACATGAACTATCACTATTTTCCTCACTTTTGTGAAGACCATCTGTGTCTGACTTGTGGTGGTCACTCAATCGATATTTAATACTCAGATATTTGTTTGAATGTGTGAAAAGGATTTGGATACTGTGAGCTTGGATTTTCTTGTGTTTCTGTAATCCTTATGATTTCTGGGGATAACTGTTTTTCTCAGGGCACTGTGCTGTTTAGAATGGATTTAAAAACTTTTAGCACATCTGTTGCCCAACTTCAGAGAAGTTCTTAGAGTTAGAATTAGAAAAGCAAAGCATGTGTATGTTGGGCACACCATAAAGGGAAGTGACAGTCCCAGGATGGCTGGGTCATTGGCTACTTGCGGTTGTCTTCTTTCTCTTCTCATTACCACTTTCCATTTTCCCTCAAGTGGGAAAAAAAGTGAGTACAGAACGCAGACCGCCTGCTGGGCGGGTGCTGCAGAGAGCCACTGATTAAAGGTGGAGATACAATTCCTTTTCTCAATTTCATCTTCTTGAATCTAAGACCAGCTGTATTTCAAGCTGAGCTACTACACACCTTCTGGGAAGCCATTTGCTGCATGACACTGTGAAAATGATGGCATTCGCTCCTTCAAGTGAAAGAGATAATCAGTTTATTAAGAGCCTAAAGGAAGAGAAATTTTTTTTTTCAATTAGGTATGTACTTTTACTCTCTGACAATTTCAAGGGTTAAGAACAAAGGCACAAAGAGTATGTGTGCATGCGTGTGTGTGTGTGTGTGTGTGTGTGTGTGTGTGTGTATGTGTAATGCTGACCTGGGGGTCCTGTGTTTCCAAAGCATCTATTACTGTGGGCAAATTCAATTTCATGAAATTGAACTGGTGGGTGCTGTGCTGGCTCTTGACGATATCTCTGGCCTGAAGCTCTGAATCCTGCATCTGCTTTGTCTCTGACCTCTCTGGCTTCATTTATGAAACTAGAACGCAGAGAGGCGGAGTACACACTCCCTCCTAGACCACATTATTAAAAAAAACATATTTTCTCACCAAAAAACAAGAGAGAAGCCCAAGAGATGAACAAAGCTTTTCTCCACAGAGGCACTACATGTTTATTTTCTAACACCTTTTAGTTATCACCTTAGAGAAATAAAAAAATCGCTACGTCATTATCTTTCTGAGGGAAAAAATGAAATGTGTTAAGATGGATATTTTTCTTCATGCTTTACTCATCACATCTGCCCTACATTACTAGCACTCTCAAGGAGGAGGAGCTTTTTGTAAAGCTTTTTGTCCCCCAGGTTTTTTATTGGAATTTAGAAGTGTTAGAATGTTAGATACTGCCTTGGGTTGAAAACTTGGGGTCAGAGTGTGAAATTTACAACCTAAATATTTCTCACCATGATATCTACGATACCAGACAAATTTGTAGAAGCTAGAAGCTCCCTAACAAAATAAAGCTATTTACCTTTCTAGGCTGCAAATATAAGCTTTTAAATATGATAAATTTGGAATATGGCATACAATTCATTTTGGACCATCTAGACCATTGTTCGCTTTATTCTTTTCTGAATAACACAGTATCTAGATCATAATAAGCCCTCAAGAAAATGTTTTAATGGTATGAATAACTAAGTGATTCTTTCAGCATCATCATCATCATCATCATCATTGTCCTCTTGAGTATCCAGATTTTTACGGAACTTAAGAGCAGTCCTTGTCTCTCCAGCTCTGTTCAGTTATAGACACCAGTGACCATCAGCCTGAAGATCAGCACCCCACCCAGTCCCTGAGTTTGTGTTAGAAGACCCTGCCACATACCTCACCCTCACCAGTGGGTGGATTCTGGATTAAATCTTGTTGCTATAAGCCCAGCACCTGCTGAACCTGGATGAAACCTTTTGAGTAAGATGCCTCTGCTCCTAGACCTAGCCAGCCTCCTTCCTATGGCTAAGAATCTGTCCCCATTTTACTGACCTGCAGGGGTTTTGCTTCACAATGGTTAGACACTGGACATCCCTGGACAATCTGACTGCAGGTTTCATCTTTGCCTGGTGGGAGACTTGCACAGATTGGACCTTGCAGTTTAGAGAAATTAACAATAACCAATATTTACTGAGCATTTATGTGTTTAGCATAATTCTAAATGCTTAGTCTATTCTAGCTTACTTAATTTTCATGACAGCCCTATAACAACCCTATGAATTACTATTTTGATGTGCTTTTTAAAGATAAGGGGATTGAGTACAGAGAGGCAAAGAAAATTGCCCTAAGGTTAAATAGCAGCATGATTCAAGTCAGGTCATCTAATTCAAGAGCTGGTAATCCCAAGTAGTATGCCATAACTAGTATCACTTTAGGCAGGAAAAATATTCAGTCATCACACAATGATACATTTTAGCAGCTGGTGCCCATTCTGATTGGTTGGGAGTTCCTTCTGGTTGTTAAATATTTTGAATATCAGTTCTTCCCTTTGGGCATTGTGAGGGAGATTCTTGGCCATCTCTTGGAACCTGCTTTGTAGCTAAGTTCATGACACCACTCCACCTGGTTCCAGATTCCCTGTCTTCTCAACCAGTCTCACAACTGAGGCACATGACTACAGCAGATATGAAGAAGAACAAGACAAGTTCCTTCCCCCAATCTAGTTAAGACAGGCTTTGATTATAAAACAGTGGATAATGCCTGATTTAGGACACCAGCTAAGAGTCCGAACTCTAAAAGTCTATGTAGGTGTTGATTAAAAGTGGAAGTCAAGTTCTGCTCCTGAGACCCTGAACACTAACATCTTTCTCTTATATATAAAACCAAGAACAAGAGTTTTTATTAAGTTCTGCTAGCATCTCTGACTCATAAATGTACAAGGAGAATATGACCAGAATAGTCCATGCAATGTCCAAGATACTGAAATAGAAGTTCCAAATAGGAGACCTAGGAGTAAAGCTGTATGTTCTCTTGGGGGAAGTGTGGGTGGGGTGGCTCTGTTAGATCAGGAATAGAGAGTGTACTGAGAAGCACACAAGTCCAAGGGACTAGAGTTCAAACCTACTCTTCATCTTTTACTAGGACCCCTAGATATAAACATATCTTGAACATCCAGAATTCCGGTTTACTTCATTTGTGAAGAAGTATAGTGGAACATATGTGGTTTGCTACGGAATTCCTGGGTTCATGAAAAAAATTTTTTTTTTGAGATAGAGTCTCACTCTGTCACCTAGACTGGCGTACAGTGGCATAATCTTGGCTCACTGCAACCTCTGCCTCCCGGGTTCAAGTGATTCTTGTGCCTCAGCCTCCTGAGCAGCTGAGATTACAGGCACTTGCCAACACACCCAGCTAATTTTTGTATTTTTAGTAGCAATGGGGTTTTGCCATGATAGTCAGGCTGGCCTTGAACTCCTGGCCTTAAGTCGTCCACTGCCATTGGCCCCCCAAAGTGGTAGGATTACAGGTGTGAGTCACCACGTCAGGCTAAGCTACCCCACCCAGCTGAACCACCCTGCCTGGTGACTTCCTGGTCTCAAATACCTACTTTGCCATGCCCTAAATGGCAAAATGTTGGGGAAGTTTTTAACCTGTTAATGCTCCAGTTTCCCCATCTGTAAAATGAGATAAATAATAATTTATGACATTATTGCAGGGATCAGTGAAGTCATTTAAAAATTAACATAGTGCCTGGCACAGGAGAAGTGTTCAACTAATGTTGGTTATTGTTAAAATCAGCCAAATGGAGATATTGGCAATTACCTCAATTATCTTTCTCATGAGAATTCTATAAGGTAATAACCTACAATGAAATCATCTGGTATATAAAAAATGCTTGGTAATTGTTTGTTCTCTATCCCAGTAAATATGGTAGCAATATAAAATATGGAAAATGCAAGGCATATTTCACCAGGTTTAGATCAAGCCTATGTTCACAATTCATTTGAAACCTATCTTGAATCAAGCTTAAATCACTAGCAGAAAAATAATTGTCTTTTCCCATGAAATCTCCTTAAATTCACATGTCATCATCACAGATGATTATTGTGGTCCTACATATGTAACATTTATGCAGAAGGATGAAATCGTTTCTCTTTAATTGCAAGAAGCTTACAACTTAATTTTGGAAACATGATCTTTGCTCCCTAGGTTAATGATTACTGGAAGATAAGGACCCGCAGGCAATTAATGAGATTGCTTATACTTTGTGCCAAGGAATGAGGATAGATTGTTCATGATTCCTAAAGCCCACAAGCACTTTTTCCTCTAAAATGGTCATGAGGAGTTTCAGTTATTTCACTATATAATTTTCAATGCATACACCCAACTTTGGAGCTTGAGAGACTCTGGAATCAGATTGTTAAACATCTAATCTCAACCTGGGTATTTGCTATCTCTGTGACCTTTATCAGATTGGTTAAACTCTGTACCTCAGCATCCTCATAGGTCCTCAAAATGGGGGAACCTATGAAATAGGTCTGCCTCCCAGGAGCGTGGTGAGGTTTAAAAGAGTTAGCACTGACAAAAGCATTTAGAAGACTGCTTGGCACTTAAGAAGCTAGCGATCAGTAAGTCAGCCATTATCTCCTGGAATACTTTTTTTTTTTTTTTCCAGGGAGAAAATATTTTCCTTTTCCTGGTTAAAACTTTGTGTCTGCCAGGCCTCAACAGACAGGTCTATCTCTTTAAGTTTCAAAATCAGTCTGGATTCACATTAAAGATGTCCAGTCCAAGATACCAATTTTTCTTATACATTAGGTTGGTGCAAAAGCAATTGAAGTTTTTGTCATTAAAATTTCTTTTGCACCAACATAATATGCATTCAAAAGTTGGACTTCCCCTAGTTGGTGAACCTGCATCCTCCAGGGAAGGACGTGCATTTCTGCTCTCTGTCCATTCCTATTCCTGACAAGCTAGCTGCCATTTCTGAAGATGGCGTCATGATCTGGGTGTTTCAGGAGGACTTGCTTTTATGGCTACTTTTGTGGCCTCTCAATGCAGCTTCCTTGATGTTGGCAATGGACTTATCACGCTACCTTTGACTTACCACCTGGCCCCACCCCACCTTGCTACCCCCAGACCCTGGCTTTCCAGTTATCTCTACAGCCAAATCTTCACCCTCTCAAAAATTTCTCTTGATAGAATTTAACATGAGTCCAATCTGCCCTTTTTCCTGTGTGGCCCATAGTGAGACCACAGGGAAGAGGCACTCATCACTTGCCCTGACAAACTCTGTGAGTGCTGCTCATTGCAGTATGGCAGCTTTTATTCTCCACCCGAAGGCCACTTTATCTTTCTTGCATGAGGGTCAGGGCAAGTATCTTCCAGCTTTAGAGCATAATATAAAGCTCTCATCGAGGCAGTGAATGCCCCATCAGTGAGCTTAAGGTGACCGAGATAAATTTTCTCTTCATTTTGGGTGGGAAAGGATGGAGTCTCACAGAAAAGTCATGCTCTCTGCAAAGGAATCTTTCCAAATCCTCTTTCTCTATCCACTCTCTCAACCCTATTCTAGGCTTTACCTGCAGTTCGATACCTGTTACGTACCACGTTCATCAAAACTGAGATAGAAAAGTTCTCTTTTTAACATTCTGTTATGTTGACTTTTTTATTTTTTATTTTTTGAACCACAACTGGGACCAGGAAAGTCCACAGAATTTTCTCTCTTTCTCTCTTTTTTCGTGCCATATCAAGGAGCTGGGGATTCAGCTGAAGAAAATTTTCTGGCAATCTCTATTTTGAAGAATACTGGAGAAGAATCACCTGTATAGAAGTAATTATAAGTCAAAAAATAGCTGGGTCAAATCTCAGTAAGAATATGGTAGAAATCCCAAGTCTTAAACTGGCAGCTCAATTTAAGCCTATTTTCTCTGTTGCTTATTTTATTTTATTTTTTTT
>PVKV010031914.1:0-20440 GCA_004027835.1 Alouatta palliata | reverse complement strand
TCGAGACCATCCTGGTCAACATGGTGAAACCCCGTCTCTACTAAAAATACAAAAATTAGCTGGGCATGGTGGCATGTGCCTGTAGTCCCAGCTACTCGGGAGGCTGAGGCAGGAGAATTGCTTGAACCCAGGAGGCGGAGGTTGCGGTGAGCCGAGATCACGCCATTGCACTCCAGCCTGGGTAACAAGAGCGAAACTCTGTCTCAAAAAAAAAAAAAAAAAAAAATAGAGGAACAAATGTGGATTTACTGCGAAGTTAATGAATCTCTGCTTAAGAGTCCCTCATTTCAATGGATAGAAGCAACCCTTGCAATGTGTTAACATGATCAAATGATTTGATGAACATTTAGAAGAAATATTATCTAGCCACTAGTGATTAAGAAACCACTGCTTCCTACCCTCTTGGCTAAGATCAAGCCTTCTGTTTTCTAAGTTTGAGAGAGGATTTTGGACTAACCCAGCTGCCAGAGTTCTGGAAGTGTTCTGGTCTCTGGCAGGGGCTTAAAACAGATGCAGCTGCTACAGCAGTCATACCGCTACCACTTATATTTTTAGATCTAGTCTGGTGAGATAGAAAGCTCACACAAGTTAGACAAAGCAACTTAGTTACTCACAGGCAGCAAGAATGAATGGAAGTCTAGGATCCATAGCAAGCCATTCTCCCAGTGCTCAGAAAGCCTCCCAGGTAGGATAGTCTTCCCTGTGCATTTCCCACCTTGCACCACAGCTCAGCGACTGAAAATCTCAGAGACTCAACTCTGGGTTTTATACCCCAGGTGCAACTTGCATCATTGGGCACGAGCATTGCCAGATGTCCTGCTCTAGGACAGATGAGAACAGAGCCTGTGCTGTTCTGAAAAGATCCTCCTTATTACAGGATATTGCATTGTTGGCACATTCTACAGTTATTCTGAAAATGGCAGGCAAGGCAGTGAGAACTGCTCAGCCAACATCAGCTGGGGACCTGTCGTCCTGCAAAGCCTGTTACAGTTCTTTATACAGGTGTGCTGAAGGAGCTGGCTGAAGGCATTTTGAAGTCCAGCTAAGAAGATGTATTATAGATACACTATTTGGTATTTAGTAGGACATACTTACAAAGCTCACATCATTCCCGTGTGTAATTAAATCTTGTCCAGCTGTCCCAGTGTAAGAATGGCATCTGGTGATCTCCCCCCACCATTATGCCAATTTACCTGGATTGGTGGCATCAAAGTTCAGTCAGAGATTTATCTCAGTAAGAATGTATCCTTCCACAGCTAACACCAGAGGACATAGGTAGGAAAAGGCACAAAAGATGTGAAATTTACAGGGGCCAAAATAGTTGGTGACAAAATTGACCAGCCATCATGTGTATAAATGGTAAGCAGAACATTTTGTTTTCATTAAATCCTAGAAAAAAAATAGACGTTCTGTGCAGACAGGAACATAGTGGATAATATAGGATGCATTATTATAAATACACTTCATATTTCTTCTTGATGGAAATTGTGCCAAAAATAGATTTTTTCTGAATTGCTGTGTTTTGAGGGCATTCAATTGTGTCCTCATAGTACATCTGAGTGTAAAGTTGTGTGGATTGTATCTTAGCATTGTGTCCTGAGAAATTTTGGAAATTCCAGATGGAATCTGCCCTGAATAAAACAATCCATGGTAAAACAACCTGAGTAAACCAGTCTCAAGTGGTAAAAATCTTACGAATAACCTTGCATGTGTCAATATATGTGTATAATAAACATTTATGTAGCTCAATACAGGCTAGCAGCAATCTGTAAATCCATTTAAATGTATAGGACAGGAAATGAAAAGTAATAGGCAGTTATTATCTTCAGGAGAAACAGAAAGTTATTCAAGAGTTGTAATCATAGCACACCACTTTGTTTCACTGAATAATTACCCAGTCAGAACAATTTAAGCACGGCATGTCAATTTAGTTAAACATTACAATGTAATAACATTAGGAAGTTGTAGGTTGTGTATTTGTCAGCCTTGTGCTTGTGTATCTGTCTGCCCGCTGTGAGTGCTTGGTAAGCCAGGTAAATCCCTATATTCCTCTTAAAAATTAAATAACTGTCTAAAATTATAAGTTGAAGAAATAGCAGTCGAGGCATATTAAATAGTCAGGGAAACAGCTAAAGGTGTATTAAGGTTGGTGCTAGGGAATAAGATTAATAGGTTGGAAAGAGAAGGATAGAAAATAGTGCACTTTGTTATACACTTTCAAGTACTATTTGCCTTTTAAAAACATGTATACATTTTTTCATTAAAATTTAACTGAAAAATGGAGTCAGTTCTGATATACTTTCATAAAATGGGTCCTTATCAGCTTTCTAATACCCTGCGTTTTCTAGATTACTACTAAATAATTCACATTTTGTGTACGTGATACTAGTAGAACTATGCTGTCATGATGAAATAATGATTAAAGAAATTATTTCTCTGAAGAACACCTAAATTCTTATAAATCAAATAGCAATTGAGATGGAGCAGACTGAATATCATTGCCTGGAGCTATTGATATTTTAAAGAAACAAAAGACTTAAATATTTATAAAATTGAGGGTTTTTTTTTCACTGTTTTCAAAAAAGATATTAAAATTTTACCACCTTTGTAGAATTCATTTTTCCCTTTCTGTACTAGGCAGCAAAAATTAGTTTTACATTAATAAATCAAAATATGTAATAAATGAATTACTTAGAAAATATAATTATATCAAAAATGTAGAAATAAAGTACAATATTGCAGTTTAGCTTCCTGCATTTGAATTTATTATATAAGGCAAAATAAAAATTAAAAATGTACGTATTGGGGTTTTTGAAAGCAGACACCATACATTCATTCAGATTTTGTTATAGAAGAATCATTGATTTTATTCTTGCATCTACATTTCACAGAGGAAGTATCAGAGTAAAAAAAAAGTGTGTCTCACAGGCAAGGTTGAAAGCTCAGTTTCGTTTTATTTCTTATCTTAATAGCAGTGAGCTGCTACACAGCAAAAAATATATGCTTCAGGAAGATTGAACTTGCTACCTTTCGCAGGGCTGTTCATCTTTTCTAAAGGACGGTTATCAACTAAGCAAAAAAGGAGGAAATGGCTATTCTGCTTGGCTTATGATATTATAAATCTATAACCATGTAGCTAGAAAAATCCAAGCATTCTAATTTAGAGTTTAAAAATTAAGAGGAAGGTGATAAAGTGCTGTCGTTGGGAGTATAGTTTTTGAAGTATATAGAATATAGCATGGTAGGCATGCTCTAGAATGGCCTCCAATAATCTTTACCTCTTGGTATTCAGGCTCTTGTGAAATCTCATCTTTGAGTGTGGATTGGACTTACTGACTTGCTTCTGAACAACAGAGTGTGGCAGAAGTGATAGGATATTGCTTCCGAGATTAGGTTATAAATGTCTCTGGCGTTTTGTATAGGTGTTGTGAAGCCGTAATGGGATAATTCACATAATAACTCAGCATATGTAACTGCACATATGTAGTACTCATCTAAAGGAGCTATTATTTTTATTGCCTGTTTAATTTTTGGCAAGCTCTTTGGGAATCCTTTAGTTCATTTTTCCACTGTTAGACCGGAGTATACCCTACCTTTTCAAAATGTCAGTACACTATCAGTGGAACATAGAATTTGCCTTTAATATTTATTCTATGCCAATATCAATCTTCCCTGCTTTTCCACAACCATCAGTTACTATTCTTAGCTTAAGATTCAGTTCTTTCCAAACGACTGAACTCATTCTGATTAAGCAGGCTATACATGTATTAGCTGTAGGAGGGAGGACTTGAACTCTGGACTAGATTGAAGACTAGCTGAAACAGGGAAGAGGTGAAAGTACCTCTGTTAGACAGACACACCTACCAGGGCCATATCAGTTTACCATTGCCATAGCAGCACCTGGAAGTTATCCCTTTCAATGACAATGACCCAATGACCCCAAAGTTACTGCCCTTTTTCTAGAAATTTCTGCATAAGCCACCCCTTAATTGGCATGTAATTAAAGTGGATATAAATATGACTGCAGCCCTGCTTCTGAGCTGCTACTCTTCACTGCCTATGGAGTAGCCCTGCTATGCAGGAGCAGTCACAGAGCTGTAACACTGCCACTTGAATAAAGCTGTTTTCTTCTACCACTGAGTCATACCTGAATTATCTCCTAAACAAAGCCAAAAAAATTCTGGGACTAACTCCCAATTCTGGGGCTCACTTTGCCTGCAACAGTCTTAGTCTCCAACCAGCAGAGTTTAGAATGAATACTGCAGTCTTAATCCCAAAACGAGATTAAGTTTGGGGTTTGAGGAGTAATAGCTTCTTAAACTTCAGATTGTCACTGTCTCTCATTAGCTTTCTTATTGGGCTGTGACTTCCCTGATTTGTACAATAAGACAGGATATCAAGCCTGGTGGCTCTGTATCTACGCCTGACTCCCTAAACCTACCATACTTTCTCTATTAATTCTGTTATCTCTGTGATTCCTGAAATTTTTCTTCCTTGAGTGCAAATAAGTTCTTAGTTGTCCTACATGGATTATGCCAGCTATTGTCAGACAGAATTTTGATAACTCCATGAGGAGGATAAGCTTTCATCATTTCCTCTGTAATCCCCTCAGAAGAAATAGTCCCAGATCTTCCATTGCTTTTTCCCTCTTCTTCCTCCATATGTCCTATTTATCTACATCTGTCTCACTACACCTTCCTTCTGTCTTTATCACAGTAAGATTAAAAACAGAACATTTTTACAAAAGCAGTAATTTGCTCAAGTTATATGAGACAGTGTGAAGAAAAAAGTGTTGTCCAACAATTAGGATACAGTATATCTTCTCAGTAAAAGTGAATGTATGTCTCCAAAGATTGATTTTATTGAAGCGCCTTTTATATCCACCCCCAACAAAATGTACTCAGCATGACCAGTTTCTGATAATACCAACTCAAACTTATACACTAAACAAAGTATACTTTCAAAATGATGATGACTATTTATTTCTATATATAATGGGATTGATATAAACTCCTATATTCTTTATTAAAAAATCTTTAGAAAATGAAAGATTTTCCCCCTAATTTAACTTAATGAAAGGTTGATTTTGTAATTGTTTCGTGAATAATGGACCCATGGCTTGGCTATAAATTCAGCAGATTGAGAGACACAATAATTGTGATGAATTATTGTCTATATAAAGTAAGATATCAGGACAATTTTGTAATAAAAATTGTATACAATATCACAATCATTCTGGTGAAAATTTTGAGGAATTTAATCATTTCTAAAGCTAAAATGATAGATAGTCCTACAATAATTTGTTTAGATAAATGTCTTCACTCAAGAGATCTCGCACATTTTAGAAATGATGAGTCAATGTATGATAAAATCAGTAGTCTGCACTGATGGAGTTCACTCTTACCTCATTGTTTTCCAATTAGAGTGATGTTATAAATTAAACATAGTGCCAGTTAGGTAGGATAGGTTCTAATGTATAAATCCTGGTGTCAGTATTTTTATTATTATAACATGCCAACCGATTTTACTTGCATACCCAGTTTATAAGGTATTCGATTAATACTATAATTAACCCCAACTTGAAAATAAATGTGAAGGTAATTTTAATTACAGACATTTAATCTGTGCATGAGTTATATGGAAGAATATTTTTAATTTTATCACTTAAAAGGTGTTTGTCTCCTCTTAAAATTATTTTCTTTTTATTTTCCATGTTATAATTATCACCTTTGTTGTTCCTTGAAAAAGCACCATCCAGAAAACATGCTGAATAATGAAAACTGAGCACAATTACCTAAACATGCTTTTCTTCCCCTGAGACACAGCATAGGACAGGGAAAGTATGAAGAAAGAGACCCAGCGGCAGTGGTATTTTTATAACTACACCTACAGGTAATCAAAAATTTGCTGAAATGTTTTAAAAAATATCTGTAAATTTTACTACATGTGTAATGATCCTTTTATAAATCACATCAATTACAGAGAGACAATAAACTATAGTGTATCTTTTCCAACCCTAAGGACAAAAAGTGTTTTGTGATTAAAGAAAAGTATATGTGTGTGTTGTGTGTATATATATGTATATGAATATATAAATACACACATATATATATACACACAACACACACATACATATCAAATGCTACAGAGACTATCCCCCATTAGAGTTTATAATTCCCATTAGTAAATTACTCTGTGGAAAACCTTATTTAGGAAACACATTAAATTATGTCTCACCTAATTTTTCTAAATTTAATTAAAACTCCCCTTTTTGCACTGCTCATGTATCATCTTCTGAAAATATTTTGTGCAGGGAAGACTAAAAGCCATGTGGTAGGAAGTATCATCTTCATTATGTAGAGAAGGTAATTGAGTTAAAATACGGAAACATTCACCCATAGAAAGTTTATAAATGATAGTACTGCCATTTTAATATGGATCAACTCACTTACCATTCAGTTTCCTTTCTGTCACCCAAATTTGTCCACCATATGTATAATTATATATTTATTTATATATATTATTTATATATTTGACCTCTATATATATAGAGAGAATTTGGTTATGCTTTTAGAAAACATATTAAATGTTAAGGTATCTCTGAAGAAAACTACACATTATATTTAAATTCTAATTAATGCTGCCACTAATTTCTGTATACCTCTGTGTGAACTTCTAGAATTGAAGATGTCAGGATTAAAACATACTGCCAGGTGAGCTGGTAGGAAAAAATGTGGAAGTTATTACAACCTCATCTTTCTGCTCCTCAAATGCAGAGTTTTAGGGGAAAAAAAGTGTGAGTAGATGTGACTACACTACAGTTTCTCATTTGCTGGAAAAGTACCGTTTAAAAGATTGAACACAGGCAGTGAATTACAGTGAAAAGAACTCTTGAATTCAGAGGACTTGAGATCTAGTCCTGGCTTCATTGTCTGCAGACTCTGTGCTTCTAAGTAATTGGTAAACCATTAAGTGCATTATGAAGAATATTAGAAATGGGAAACATTTAAAAATTATTTTTTAATAATGTATATATGGCCAAGATTGGCCATATACATAAATATGGTGTATCCATAAAAACACACCAGTTGTATACTGAAAAGTAATTCAGATGTAGAATTGTATCTATATTGATATCTGTATCCATATTTATATCTAGGTAAATACATAAACATTCAGACAGATGTAGATTAGCTGATTAGGTAAAGGTAAAGTACAGATATAGAGATAGAGAAAAATAACAAAACTACTATCAGAATCTATTTTATTCAATAAACCTTTATCTGTGCCTTAATATATAGAAGGGATTGGTCAAGGCACTGTGATTATTTAGTGAAATAATGCTACTCTGACATCAAAAAAATGTAAATAAAATCTCATAGATGAGATCAGGCTTATATACCTGTAAAATAAAGGGGGGGGGGCAAGGCCTAGTAAAATAAATGCTGTATAAATTCTACAGTTGAGATAAGCCGATTGGAGGAAGGGATTACTGGTTCTATTTCAAGGAACTGTTAAAGGCTTAATAATTGAACAGGCTATTTATTGAGCTTAAAATATCCAAAGACTTCACTCTAACACTATTTTATTAAATCTTTACCAGAAGGATCTAAAGTCCTTGAAATAACTTAGCTCTAATTAAATATACCAAATCCAGTTTCAGATTCTTTCACTTGGCTTCAGGTTGAAAGTGAATGTTCAATTGAAGGTAACTTTCAGTTCACCTTCTGAAGTCAGTACAAAAAGAAAATCAGTTTTTCTCTAATGTTTAGTGACTTCTCTGTCTGCCTCTGAGGCATCGAAAGGCTGTAGACACTCAGCAGTCCTACAGGGCTTTTGTTTCAAATCAGTCTGAGTAATCTTGATTTTAAAAAGGTACAATAATTTTAAGTACAACGTAGAGGAAAAAGGCAAACATCTAAACCTGCAAAAAATAATTTTTGATGTATTCATTTCCCAGTGTCTTACGAAGTGAGAGGAAAGGTGAGATTATCTTCATCCTTTTCTCTAAGTGGAGTGCTAACCAGCCATGTTCAGGGATTCATTCATGTGCATAAAATCACCAAACTGGCTATGCTTGTTTCAGTTTTCTAGGTGCAAATAAAGATGACACTGAGCTCACAATTCATTACTACTCTCCACCATGTCCTTTTTTTCCCCCAGAGCGTATATCCCTTTTGTTAGGTTATTTTGTCAGGTATTTTTACATGTTTAGATTGAGGTTATGCATTTTTAGCAATAATATCACAGAAGGAATGTGTCCATTTCTGTGCATTACATCATGGGGTGCAAAATGTCATATATCATTATAACTGCTGATGTTAACTTTGAACATTTGGCTGATGTCATGTATGGCAGGTTTATCTACTGTAAAGTTATTGTGTTTGCATTCTGTATTGATAAATATCTTAGAAGAAGATACTCTGACACTACACGAATATCCTATAATGTATCTCTTCTTAGAGTCTGCATAATAATTGTAGCATACACTCTTGCTATTAATAATTATTAATGTGCTGTTCTAATGACAATGTTCTATTTTCTTCATTTTTTCTACATTTATTAATTGGATTTATTCTACAGAACTGCCCATTCTCCCACATTTATTTACTTAATTAAACATTATATCGAACACATGGATATTTATTCTTTGGGCAATAATAGAATGTTCCATTAATGTGTTGCTTTAATTGTTCTACGTTGGTCATTGGAGCTCTTTCACAGAGTCCCCTCTGCCTTTTTAATATGCCTCCACCCTTTGTGAGAATTTCCTTACTTTTTGATGCACAAGATACTCTGGACTCATCTTGCGTATTTCCTTTTCTTGATCTGGAATCAAACATGCCTCATAAGAGCTCAAGTTCCTTGTAATGAAGAGTGCTATTAAGACATTAAGGTCTGAATGTTTGATGTGCTCATTGCTACTGGAGTAATACTGTTTCTAAGACTTCTTAACTCACAAAGCTTAGATTAAACACACATGCATAAAACGTTTGTATATTTTTCTCTAAATATTTGTATAAATATTTAAAAACCATATCTTTGTAATGATACTTTCACCTGTTAATCTATCAAGCACAGGTTTTATTCTAGCTATTCCACTTAAGTCTTTGCAGTTTTTTTCTCTGTCATTGAGAAACCAGAGTCTCAGTACATACAACGTATTTATTTATTTTTTCAACTTTATTTAGTTTCAAATCTCCTAACCCGAATGCATTTGATAAAAAAAAAAATGTGCTAACTAGAGTGCAGTGTTTGTTTACTATTCTTTCTCAGCCTGTCTGTTCTGCTGTAACAGAATGCCTGACACTGGATAACTTGTAAAGAACAGAAATCTATTTTCTCACAGTTTTGGAGGCTGGAAAGTCCAAAATTCAGTCACTGGCATATTTCAAGGGCTTTCTTGTTGCATCCTCTGCAGAGAGGAAGCAGTTTCCCCACAGGGCAGAAGGCAAAGTGCAAAGAAGCCAACAGGGGCCCAAATATGCCCTTTCGTGACAGTAAGAATCCCGCACATGAGGGTGGAGCTATCACTTCCCGAAGGTCCCACCTTCTAACACTGCAACCAAATTTCAACATGAGTTTTGGAGGGAACAAATTTTGAAACCCAAACAATTATTTTTGTCTTTAATCTTAAAATATCTAGTCAAATCATTGCTTTTCAGCGTAACTAAAGTTAGTTTTCTTTTTGTTTG
The DNA here is from genome assembly GCA_004027835.1 of Alouatta palliata. Lineage (NCBI taxonomy): Eukaryota > Metazoa > Chordata > Mammalia > Primates > Atelidae > Alouatta > Alouatta palliata. The sequence continues at coordinate 10,745 of PVKV010031914.1, read as the reverse complement.
CTACTACATCATGCGTTGTTTTGTTGTTCATTAGGTTCATAGGTCACAGATTGTATTTGATTTTGGGTTCTTCCCACATACTGGTTATTTGTTTTTAATTTACATGCAGTAAAATTCACTTTTTGTAGTGTGCAGCTTTATGGGTTTTGAGGAGTCGTATATTCACAGTCCTGATACAAAACAGTCCATCACACTAAAAGTTGTCTTGAAGTTACCCACTCCATTTTTCCTGAATCTGACAACTACTTGCCTGTTTTAAGTCTATAGTTTTCTTTTCCGTAATATCATATAAGGAGAAACATACAATATGTAGGCTGAGGGTTCTCGGTCAGAGACAGATTTGTTCCCAAGGGTATATTTGACGTTTGTAGGCGTTTTTTGATTGGTAAGACTGGAGCAAGGGTAACTACTGCCCTCTAGTGGGAAGAGTTTAGAGATGCCACTCAATCTGCAACGCACAGGATAGCGCCTGACAACCAAGTATCCCGTCCCAAATGTTAGTGGAGCCCAAGTTGAGAAACGCTGACACACATTTTTGTGTCTGGCTGCTTTCACTTTAGAAGCCAGACTCAAAGAATCACTTAAAGATTCATCCATGTTGTTTTCAAATCAATCGTTGTTGAATCAATGGTTTCTAACCTTTTTTTCTGACTAGTATTACGTTGTGAGCTGTATCTCACATAGATTGTCCATTCATTTACACGGGAAGGATATCCTTTTGTTACCAGTTTTTGGCAATTATAAATTACGCTGTTATAAACATTTATATCCAGGTTTTACGTCGACCTAATTTTATTTGTCTTTGTCAGAATGTGATTAGTTCTCCTAGTCTGTGTTTTATCTTTTTCTCCTCATAATACTGTTTTAGACGAAAAAAAATTTTTTGATAACATCCAATTTCCTATGGATTTTGCTTTTGTTGTTGTATCTAAATACTGTTAGCTTAAACCAAGCTCATAAAATTTTCCTTATGTTTTAATTGTTCTTTATTGTTCTTTTTTCTATTTGGCTTGCAGTTATTTTGAGTCAAATTTGTAAGGTTTGAGGCATGCGTCAAGGTTTATTTTTGCACATATGGGTATCCAGTTGTTTAAGTTCCAGTTGTTAAGAAAATGAAATGACTGTGAACATTTCTCAAAAAAATAAATTGATTATATTTGGCTGGGTCTATTTCTGGGCACTCTAATCCATTCTATCTATCTACAGGTCTGTTTTTCAGCGAATATCATACCGTCTTAACCACTATAGCTTTATAGTAAGTCTTGACACCTAGTAATGTGAATCATCTAACTTTTTACTTCTTTTTCAAAGTTGTTTTGGTTATTCTGTTTCCTTTGTCTTTCCATAAATTTTATAATCATCTTGTTAATATATATATTTAAAGAAAAAATTACTGGCATTTTGATTGGTATTGCATTTGAGTTGTAATTTAACTTTAAGAGAATTGAATTTTTAACAAAGTGAGTCTTTCAATCCATCAACACACTGTATCTCTCCATTTATTTTGGTCTTAGTTGATTTCTTTCATCCATATAGTTTTTTGCATACAGAAATATGCATGTATGCATTAAATATTTACATATCTCATTATTTGTTTTATTCATAATGGTAGAATTTTTATCTTTTAAGTAACTGGTTCATAGCTGGTATACAGAAATACAATTAATTTTCTGTAGAGTAATATTTTATCTTTAGACCTTTTTGAATTCACATATTAGTTATGGAAGCTTTTTAAAGAGTCTATGGGATTTTCTATGGAATCAGTCATGTTTGTAAAGAAAGACATTATTATTATTATTATTTTTACCTTCAATCTATACACTTTTTATTCCTGCCTTATTGCACTGGCTAAGATTTCCAGTATGATATTGGCTTGGCTTGTTTCCAATCTTGGCACAAAGCATCCACTGTTTATATCATTAAACATGTTGTAAGTTAAATGATTTTATATCTCTTCCTCATTGAGTCAAAGAAGTTTTTATTCTCAGTGTTCTAAGATCTTTCCACAATCTATTGAATATCTATTCTTCGATAAACAGATAATGAATTTTGTCAAATCCAGTTTCTGTTTCTAGAGTTAATCAAATGATTTCTCTTTTTAAATATGATAGTAATAATGTTAATTTTATCGATCAATTCTTGCATGTTGAACCAGTTTGGTATTGTTGAGATAGACCAACTTTGGCTAGGATATGCTATTAGTTTTATATTATATTTTGGTATTAATTTGCTAAAATATTTTGTCAGGATTTTTGCATCTATGTATATGAGAGATACTGGTTTGCAGTCTTTGGAATGACAACAGTGTTGGTCTTATAAAATTTTGGGGGAAGTATTTTTCTTTTCTTCAACTTTCTGAAAGAGATTATGTAGAAATGGTATTATTTTTTCTTTAATGTTTGGTAAAGTTCACCAGTAAACCCTTCAATCTCTGGAAGATTCATTTAAAATAAGCTTTTTACTGAAAATTCTGCAGCCACCAGGCTCACTTGCCATTCCACACTCTACCAATTTGTCAGTTCTTCTTGCTGAATTCTCCTTATTGTTGTCCAGTATCTGTACTAGTTAAGCAAAGAATCAAATCCTGACTCTCCCTCCAGGTGCCTGTTTCTTCCCAGATATTAGGTTAGCAGGTTGCCCTGTGATGGTCTCTCTCTGATGACCGCAAATCAGAACCACAGTGAAATACCGCCTCATCCAGTCAGAATTGCTATTTATTAAAAAGTTAATAAATAACATGCTGGTGAAGCTGTGGAGATAAGGTGATGCTTACACACTATTGATGGGACTGTAAATTAGTTCAGCCATCGTGAAAAGCAGTTTGATGAATTCTCAAAGAACTCAAAGCAGAATTACCATTTGACTCAGCAATCCCATGATTGGGTGTATACCCAAGGAATATACATTGTTCTGCCATAAACACATATGCACGTGTACGTTCATTGCAGCACTGTTCATAGTAGCAAAGACATAAAATCAACCTATATGACAGTCAATGGTAGACTAGAATAAAAAAATGTGGTTCATATGTACTATGGAATACTATATAGCCATAAAAAAAGAATGAGATTATGTCATTTGCAGTAATACGGACAGAGCTGGAGGCAATTATCCTAAGTGAACCAACACAGGAACAGAAGGTCAAATATCATATGTTCTCTCTTATAAATGGGAGCTAAACATCGAGTACATATGGACACAAAAGAGGGAGCAATAGACACTGGGACGTATTTGAGGTGGAGAGAGGGAGGAGGGTGAAGACAAAAAAAAAAAAAAAGGAAAACTACCTATTGGGTGGCATAGGTAACATATCTACCTATGCTTCTTTTCTGGGTAGTAAAATAATCTATACACCAAACCTCTGTGACACGTAATTTACCTATATAACAAACCTGCATATGTACCCCTGAACCTAAAATAGAAGTTATAAATAAGTAAATAAATAGAAAGAAAACAAAAAGCTATGGATTTGGAGTTTTTGTAGATTTTTCTTGGGAGAACAACAATCTTTCCAGCATTTGACATCACTGAATAGAAGTTGGAAATCACTTGAAGTGTTAAATTTTTAGTAACTATATTAATTTCTAGAACATTTTTATTCCTTACCCGTTTAGTAGCTTAAGCATTATATAATGTTTGAAACATTGTTCTGTTATTACTGTGATTGTGCTCATCTGTTTTGCATCTGTTGGCCTTCTCCTACGCGTACCTGGTAGGGTTGGCGATTTGTCATCTTGGGTGATCTGTAATTTTGAACATGAACACATCCGGTCTTTTTCGATCTTTTCTTTTCCTTTATTCCCACGTCTGTACACTGAATTGTGGAAATTACCTGCAGAGCAGTCTTCTGTTTGCCTCTGAAGGAGCTGTGATGATGAAATTAGACAGCAGTCTTGCATTTAGTGCCAACCTGGGATTTTTATTACTCATAAGTGAACTTTGCTTTTATTTTTCTACTCACAACCCTTGATGCTTCCACAGGCTTCCTTACCTTTCCTCAATTACTTAGCAGTTTTTCTTGGTCAAGTTTCACTGACAAAAATCTTTTGAGGCTTCCAGTTTTACAGAGGATTTGAACATCCTCCTCCCATAAGTTCTAAATCACACTTCTTTTTGAATAATCTGATACGCTTATGTTTTCTGGCATTAGTTTACACTTTCCATGCTGGCCTGTCAGAAATTATACCATACATAGTTTATGTACCTTCAAATTCAGTTCCCTATAATTTTCTGCTTAATTGTAATGATGACCTTTCAGGAAAGTCATCTTACAAAAAGGACACTGTCGCTAGTGATATGTGACCCAGCATCACAATTATTAAGTTTGACCTGTGTCTAATTAAGAAATTGATGGATGCTGCTCTTGATCAGTTTGGGAGAAGATGTTCATTATAAGTATTGCAAAGAAAGGTAGCTGCTTTATTCCCCAGTAAATACAGGCTAAGGTTTTTTTTTTTTTTTTTAATTGTGTGTCCAGCATTTGTAACTGTTTGTATCGGGTAAGACGGACCTTTCCAGAGCAGCTTAGTCTATCATGTATATTAATTCTCCAAAAACCCACAGATAATCTATATGGTAACCTATTCAACATTTGCCCAAAATCAGTGTCAAACTTGATTATCTAAACACTTTTCAAAACCATCTTCTGAAAATGGGAAGAGAGATTTCTGAAAAATCTCAGTCCTGAAGCCAAGCTTCCTGAACGTGGATCCCATCTCTGATGCTCAAAAGATGTAAATACTTGAATGATTCAAACTTTCTCTGCTAGTTTTCCTCCTCTATTGAGAGGATTAAAGAAGTAATATAGGTAAAATATAAATTATTATTGGCTATTTCAGCCCTCTCCAATGTCAGTCTCCCTCTCACCTTATGTATATGTATTAAGACAGTGACCTTATATGTGTGATTATATTTACAAATATGAGTTTGTTTGTATGTTTACATGTACATCCTTATACAGTACAATATATATCTCTGTTTATGTACATATATATCATTAGCATCACCAAGATTATTTCCATGACCTCACTTATAAATGTCTTCAATACCCTGCACAAGATACTGGAGCTTATTTATAATAACTAGGAGGTCTTTTACTACTTCACCGTCAATCTTGAGCTTCCATTGTTTTTTTAGCAGTGTTTGTTTACCTTTCTAGGTTGACCATCATTTTCTGTTAAAGAAAAAGCTCATACAAAACATCTGAAGTGTTTTCACATGCACTATGTTGTCTATGTACTTGGCTAATGCCAACCTGCTGCTTTCTTCTTCATTCTCTGTTGCCATGGAGTTTTCAGCCAACTCAGTTTTTGCCTGGCTTTCATTGAAGATAAAGACAAGTTTCTACATTGATAATGTAGAATACATCAACTCTTTAAGCCTGATTTAATGAAAAAGGCATTAAAATAGGAGTTAAGCCTTCAGATTTATTATTCAGGCTCTATTTTTCACTCTTTGTATAACCTTTGAGAAATCACCTAACTTAAGACCTACCATGAAAACATACGGGGTTGGTGTTGGAGATAAATGAGAGTTTTCTTTATATGTCCTTAGCCTTGATTTTCGGTAGTGAGTAGTATATTTTTATTTCAAATTATGTCATAACATTGAAAGGTTCAGAGGATAACGTAGGTTAACATGAATACTTCTCCTTTAATAAATATTAACAATTACGTTTTGCTTCTAATAAAAAGAATATTACAGAAAAAAATTAAATCACCTTTTTCTATTCTCAAATATTTTAGGTTTTTTTCTGATAAAAAATAATTTCATGCTTTCTAATGTAGACATTTTATACAGATATATCTTTAAAAAGCGTATTTTTAATGTATATCTTTTACCCATCATTATGACATCTGCTGTTCACTCAACATTAAGATTTTAAAATCTGTGTTTACATATACATTGCTTAGTTTTCATTAATAGATAATCTGTCTATGAATATACCATAATTTTTATACCACTTCATCAATTGATAGGAATAAATATTGTTTTTACTTTTTATAATTATATAGAATTTTTCAAAAAGCGGTCTTTTGTTTAAATGCCCAACTTATATTTAGCAGTGATATTAAAATAAATGACAAAAATGATTTCTAATAAGAGAGAAATCTGTGTCACCTCTAGAAATTATCTCTACATTGAATAAAGAAAATTAAATTGCTTCACATTCCAAGTAGAGAAGTGCCGCCTTTTCTTCTCTGCCAAATCTTCAGAAATACAATAAAAGATTTTATACATTGAAACCCACTCTACTAGGTCATTTGTTGATAATAATCTCTCATAAATTTTTAGTTCTGCTTCCAGATGAGTTAATTCATCAACATTTATTGAATATCTACTGTGTTTTTACTGAGAGCAAAAAAAGAAGATGGCGTAAGTGTCCTTCAGAAGTATATATTAATCAACTACTGCAGAATATGTGTTACATATTAGAATACATAGGAAGAAATGAAAACTTCAGGTGAAATGGTCATAGAAAGGTTTGAGAAAGTGATTTGAGTCACGCCTTCATATTTGGCTAAGAGAGGCAGAGAATGAATTGCCCAAAATATGTGAGTATATGGAAAATTCAAATCTTTAGATTGCAAATTGGACTGTGCACAGAATTCAAAGCAGACTTTTCAGGAAGTGAAGTGGAGGGAGACATACAGACTGAACTTTTATGCAAAGCTAAAAATACTGGGCTTTAATTTTTAGTGCCAGAAATGGGGAAGAGTCTTTAAAGAGGAAAATTGTATGATGCAATTAGTGTTATGTGGTGTGATGTATTTAATATATTTGATTGTGCTTGATCAACATAAAGATATAATTCTACACAAGTTTTTGTACTTTTTGCATTCTATTAGATTTAGATTAAATTGAAGTGAACTATATAACAAATGTATATTAATGGTATTTTAAATTAACCATTGTTATTGGGAATATTGATTTTTCCAGTCCAGACAATTTTAAGGTGTCTCTGGGTATATGAATTGCTAAAATCTTCTATTTATTTATATACCAGCATAACATTTCAAACAAGAATGTTAGCTAGTGTCAAAATAATAATAGTGAACAGCACAAGAGAGTTATTAAAGAATTTAGATACATTAATTGATAAATTTGGTATGGTAAGATATTTTGCTGATATTTACACTTTTAAACCTGTCAGGAAAGAGGATCTTAATTGAAATTTATATTGACAATCCCATGTGTTTTCTAATGTCATGATTTTAATCTATTAACATTTAAATGCAATGAACACAAATTATTCAGAAAAAATAGTGTTTCCTTCCATATTTATGATGCTATTTAACAGTAAAAAAACAACCTTGGTAGATGCTTTAAAACACAAGAAATACATTTTTATAATTTTAGAATACATTGCTCTTATTACGTAGGTTAAAACTGCGGAAACAAAGCAATATTGATTCACCTCCACGCTTCATGTAGGTTATTAAAATGAGCTGCATGAGTTTGATGTAATTTCTAATGTCTTCAAGAGTTGGGATCTTCTATCTTTACCCCATAACTTTCCTAAAAAAGAAAAATATCTGTTACTATAACTTGAATTTTATAGAATGAATTAAAAATAAGCTTGAGTCTTGGATGAATTAAAAAGTAAAACATAAAAGCAGGGAAATCATGTTACCACATTCTGTAAGTGTTCGCAAGTTCTGATGGTTGCCTCAGGCCTACAATGAGGGGTGCAGTAAGGTCATAGCGAAAGAAAACAACACAGTAACCAAATGACATTTCTGTATCTCTTATTTATTCAGCAGAACTGTGAACTAATTAACCAGTATTTCCTTTCCAGTCTCCAGGTGGACAGCATCTATGATTCCCTCAACTATCAGTCACTTTTTCTTATGTAATACAAAAGCCCCAGATGCTCAGATTTAAAGCCACAAGCATTTGTTTAGTCCATAATTCTACAGGTGAGCAGTTCGGTCTGGGCAGTTCTTCTCATTTCAGTGAACGAAGTCAGCTGCTGGGTGCTGGTTGTCTAGGATGGCCTCTGCTGGGAAAACTCAACACAGCTTGCACATAGTATCTCAGCCGTCTGCAGGCCAGCGGAGCTTGCTCACACGGTATTGGCGGGGTTCAGAGAGAGTAAAATCATGCCAGTTCTTTTAGGGCCTAGTCTTGGAGCAGACACACTCTCACTCTCATCACATTCTGTAGCCAAAGCAAGTCACTGGGACATTTCCAGATTCAAGTAGATGGAGGGATAGTCTGCACCTCTCGTTGGGAGGACCTGGAAAGTCACGTTGCAAAGTGCGTGAGTATTGTGAGGGAGGAAAATTATTTCTACAGTCTGTCACACTTCCATTGCTCTTAATGTAGGATTATACTCTCCTCCAAGGACCACACAAGCAAGCTTAGACAACCAATGTCTTCATATATATGTATGACTGTCTACACACATATCATTTGCATATGCTTTTTACATTTTATATAAATCGTATTAGTGTAAATTGTTACCATTTTTGTTCTGTTAATTCAGTATTTTGATTGCCATGAATATAGCTATATATGCAATGATTTTCCTTTGATTAGAATGTAATATTTCATTGCATGACTGTATATGCAAATATAAATACATAATATATCACTATCATTTACCTTATTTATGGGCTTTGTGTGTTTCTAGGTTTTCATTATTCCCCAAAATGTAACAATCAACACCCATCCAAATATCTTGTTTTTTATACACACACACACACAATACTTTTATCAGGGCATATACTTAGAATTCTGATGGGAAATTTACCTTTTCAATTTTATCACATAAGTTGCATGCAAATTTCTTTCCAAAGTGACAACATTAATTTGCATCCCAGCAACAGTGTATTATAGCTTCTATTCCTGGTATTCTAGCCAATACTAAATATCATCCGGATGCAAACTTATGAATGAGAAATATCTTATTATTGAAATAACAAAGTATGAATTGTTACTTTCCCATGTAATACTGCCTTCTCTGAAAAAAATCTGGCATTTGTCCAAGAGAAATTGGGTTGAAAAGCTTTCTGTACAACATAGAATGATAGTATCTACAACTCTCTTTGACAGTGTCTGTGGACTCTACATTCAGTGTGTTTCTCAGCTCTTCCATTAGCAACCACTTCAATTGCTAATGAGTACTAATATTTTCTGTGATTCCCTTCAATTCTAATGGGCTCTTGGTTGGACATAGGCTGAGAAATACTTTTGGATTGTTAGCTAAAAAATGCCTGTCTACTCAGTTGTCTTCTCATCAATTTCATTTCTCTATGAATCCAACCTCACATTCCTCCAGCCCTCCTCAGTGTTTGTGGAAAGACATAAATTAGCAAAAGTTCTAGAGAACTCCTTGGATTGAGCTAGGTCTAAAGATTTTGCTAAGTCTTAAAAATTATCATATATAAACTTATTACTCTTTTAAAGCAGAAAATATTAAAATAACTTAAAAATACATATCAAGTAACTGGAAGAAAAGTGAAAAAGTCAGTCATGCAAGTGTTGTTCAAAAGTTACAAACATCTAGAAGTTTACACATTTCAGACAATGTCATACACATTTTGAAGAATGGCTTATGTTTGTGTAATTATAAATTTTTAGTCCCCTCAAGTCTGATAAATGAAGGTTTAGGTACATATATCAGTAGTAGTTAGCTCTTGTCTGAATGCCATTTTAATCAACATGTAAATAGTGGGACTTTATAAGCAAAAAAAAAATTAAATAATAAAATAGTTATTTACTTAATAGATGCTAATTAATAATGTATTATTTGCTAGGCATTTTATTAGATACTAAGAATGCAAAGATAAGACATAATCTATTGAGGATCTTACAAATGAAAACAACCATGTATAGCACACATATGTCTGTATTAAATGATATTTATCAGAGATACATAAAATATAGTAAGAAAAGTGCTAGGAATATAAATTATAAAAAGATATTTGTATGTGCTTGTGTGTGTGTGAGTTGCAAACTAAAAATAAGATTCTAAGCTCCCCAGCTGACTGAATGGGCCATCTTTTGACCATGGAGACCCCATAGTAACCTTGAAAATTATGTCCTTGGCCATAATATAAAGGGATAGGAGGTTGAACGTGCCTCCTTACACATTCCTATTTCTTGCCAACTGCCATTAGACTTTGTTCCCTAAGGGCTAAAGAGAAACCAGCCCTTTCAAGAAATGTCACCACTGATATCAACCAACTACCTGATGCTACCCCTCTTTTTTTCCTCATAAGAGACCACCCAACACAGAGAGTTTCTGGACAGTCTATGGAGAATACAGAGCATGAGTTTTCATGTCCTCTGATTCACTGTTTGACATCAGAGGGCTAAAAACTCCATCTCTGAAACATAATAATCCTACCAATTTTGGTCCCTACCTGGGACCCACAGAGAGGCATGAAGCTCAGTTGCACACCTTTCATAAATATTTATGATTCCACCTATAATTTACTAAAAACTTATATTTGGCCACCTGATTCAGCCTAAATTCCTGTTCCCTTCCCTTTGCTCCTCCCTCAAATTATCTGTTTCTGGCTTCTACTGGAGGCTGTGCTTCCTACCCTATCAGAGTGGCCATCCTGCAGGCTGCAACCCTTTACAAGAAATAAAGTCTCGGCCGGGCGTGGTGGCTCACGCCTGTAATCCCAGCACTTTGGGAGGCCAAGGCGGGTGGATCACGAGGTCAAGAGATCAAGACCATCCTGGTCAATACGGTGAAACCCCGTCTCTACTAAAAATACAAAAAAAAAAAA
>PVKV010031913.1:0-20442 GCA_004027835.1 Alouatta palliata | reverse complement strand
TGGTATTTCTCCCCATGCTATCCCTCCCCAACTCCCCACCCCCTGCTGTCCCTCCCCTTTTTCCCCCCAACAGACCCCAGTGTGAGATGCTCCCCTCCCTGTGTCCATGTGTTCTCATTGTTCAACACCCGCCTATGAGTGAGAATATGCGGTGTTTGGTTTTCTGTTCCTGTGTCAGTTTGCTGAGAATGATGGCTTCATATATTTTAAAACAATTATTACAATATTATTCTTCACCCATTTTTATATATTCGATTTTTTTAAAAAAGAAAAAATATCACAAGAAAAATACAATAATGTAACAAATGATTTAGCCTTGGCTTTGCCAAGACTAGCAAGATCTTCCCTCTATGCATCAAAGCAATAGAATGCATTGCAGAGATGGAGAAACTGAATTTGGAGAATTATCTAGGAGAAAGATGTCCAATGACATAATGAATTATATTGGGGTGGGACATCTCTAGATATAACTTTAAAATCTGATTAGATAATGGTATTCAGCTTCAAACTAATACGGATGGTTTTCTCATAAGAATATTTTCAATTTATTTTAATATTGCAACTTCTAAGTGTTTTACTTACTTATTTGATAATTACTCATATCTAGCAGCTATAAGCCCAAGAAAATTTTTCCTCTGGCTCTAGTTCATTTAACTCATGAAATTCCTATTTTACACTGAACATCACCTATAATTCACTGTAAGTACTATTTTGTTATTAGTGTAACACACACCCTTAGAAAACACCAAGTTTTAGACTTCATTCCATAGAAGTAAGGGCTGGGTTTAGGAAAGAGCTTGGAAGCACAACAAAGGCAGCAGATATACTTAAAGAATTCATGTTTTGCCAAATGAACAGTCATTTGATAGAAGCTTCCTTCTTTCAGATGTGGGCAGTCATTAAAAATTTATTTAAAAAGCAGCTTACATAGACTTTGTGATTTTCTTTTAGAAGAGGAACTCATTATTCACTAAAAAGAAGCAAATATGAAAGCAAGGTGGCAAAGCTAAGAGAATACATGAATATCCATGTAACAAGCATGGATATTCATTTGAATATTAATTATAGGTGGAATAGAATCAATAAGCAAAGATCATGGGTTAGGAACTTAGACACACAAGTTTAAATCTCAGCTCTGTGTAAAACTGAAAAAGCATGTGAAGTCTCATTTGTATTTGAACACATATAAAGGTGTGAGGGACTGATTGCCATTTCTGACAAATAAATTCTCAAATATCCTAAGCAGAATGACCATAGCAATGATGGCAATGGTGATGCTGGTAAAGAAAATGAGGTGCAGACTACTGAACCAAACAATTCTGTTCTCAAAACTCAAAGTCACGACCAATATCAGATTTTGATATCAGAATTCCACTTTGACTTGTCAATTCATGTAGTGCTGCCATGATACGTACCCCTGCCATTCTTGTTCATCTTATGCAGTGAACTTTTGCATTTTATTGAACTCTCATTTTTACAATTATTTGGTTTTTCTTTTAGCATCTTCATACTCTTCCCCTTCAATATTTCAAATTTATTTTTTGAAATGGTTACAACATATAAACAAGTTCAACTTATATTCTCAATCACATTCAGAATGCTCACTCTACTCTTGGCACCTCCAACTTACATAAAATTTAGCTTATACTTAAAATTAACTAGAGGGAAATATTTTAATCATGAAGATTTGTTAAAATGGGATAAACATATAAAGATTTAACATTGTTTCTTCATGTAGAAGACTGAAAATCCTATAGCAAGTGGCGAACCATATATCTAAACATTTAGAATATCTCAGCAACACAAAGTGACTTTGTTACTAGAAAAGTTATTTAGGGAGCCTAAAACAATTGGCAAAGATTTGGGTGGATTATTCTGTGTAATAAAAGAGGGCATCACCTTAGGAGAAATAAAGGGAGTATCAACATATTGCACAAAATGTTGAAAGAAACATATAGTTGCAGTAGACAAATCCTTATAGCATAGAGACATTTCAGATGATCTTTAGATTTGGAGTTGCCAGTTTCTCTGGGCTTCTGTTCCTCAAAAAACTGTGAATGCTTTGTTACATTTTCTCATAGGTCAGTAGAAATCGGCAAAATGTGGTAAGGGAACCTCCCTGATTAGGAAAAAATGAAAGTCAGATCTGTTTATTACTAACAGGACTAGCATATCAAAAATCATGGGATGAATAACTTAAATGGAAATATACCATGTAATGCCTAGAAATCTAAGAGAAGTGTTAAGAATTCAAGTGCTAGATAAAAAACAGAAATAATACATTTTTTCTACTGGGCAAATACTAATCTTGAAAAAGATCTGATAGTCTTTATATCAGAAGTGAGTACTTTCATTAGAAATTACCTTTTGAAAATATCTTAGACTCATAATTCTGTTTACAACCCTTGGCAAAATAGTTTAATCATTAGATGTAATTCAGGATCCTCAGTATATAAAACAAGATCTATATTTAATTATTTTAATTATTTATTTATTTATTTATTTGAGAAAGAGTCTCACTCTGTTGCCCAGGCTGGAGTGCAGTAGCTTGATCTCAGCTCACTACAACATCTGCTCACTGCAACCTCCCTGGTTCAAGTGATTCTCCTGCCTCAGCATCATGAGTAGCTGAGACTATAGGCATGCACCACCACACCCAGCTAATTTTTGTATTTGTTTTTAGTAGAGATGGGGTTTCACCATGTTGGTCCAGGCTGATCTCAAATTCCTGACCTCAAGTGATACAACCACCTCAGCCTCCAAAATGGCTGGGATTACAGGCATAAGCCACAGTGCCTGGCCTAAGATCTGTATTTTATTAACTTATTGTAGTTAAAGTACAGCATTATCTAAACAAATCAGCTAGAAATATATTGTAATCTAAATGATAATCAGATCCTACTTACAATGCAGAAAAGTACTCTTTTGTTTCCTAAGCCACTCACTTAGAGAGGTTAATATGTTGGCACATTTTGGGTAGTTAGCCTGAATGATATTTATACAAAAGGGGTAATTCCCTTAAATGAGCATCATACAAAATGATATTACATTTAAAAGGTAATAACAATTTCATGGAAAATTGCTTTCCAAAATACACACAGAGCCAACAATAATATGTTTCAAGTGCACAAATTACCGAAGTTGTCTCCAGTTGCATTTCAGATACATTTGAAAAGAGGCATTTGTTTGCTTACAGTATTAAATATCCTATTAAATTGGCTGACACCTAGATAAATATTATCTTCAGAAGGAATGGTGAAAGTTTTAGGAGATTATTTCCAACTGCCATGAGAGAAAAGCAGCAGAAAAACTGCTCATTTTTTTTTTCCAAGAAGAAAATTCAAGTTACAAAAATTAAAATGACTGACTAAAAAGTATCTTTTCTGGGAAGTTTGACTTTGGAGTTTTCCATTGTTTCTTGGCACTAGCTTTAATTATAGTATGTGGACAAATAGTTTCCCTAGTCTAAAATAGCAAATGAAATCTGTCATACCTACGGAGGTTCATGCTGATGCTTACCTAAAAGAAACTGATCTTCTGAATAACGTATTCAAAAGCCTATTCATCCATCCACATATTTAGAATAAGGAGCCCAGGATAAGAAAGAAGAGCCAATGCTTTTCTTCTTATGAATGAATAGATGATTTCCCCAGGAGGGTTTTATCACTATAGCATGGACTAAGGATAAGCAGTTATACTTCCACAAGAATTTCCTGAGAGAACTTATCCTGGGAGAGACAAATGCTTCCTCTTGGAAGTAAAATCCTTAGCTGTGGACTGCCATATACTGGTAGCAAAATAAACTGTTACTGACTTTACTTGCAGTAGATTTCTTTGTCAATTTCTTTGTCAAAAATACTACATTTAATGTCAATGTAAAAGCATTTGAAAAGTCACAAAACAAGCATATATTTTGGATAAAAGATACCACTCAGCGAATTTGTCTGAGATAGCTAATAGTAGATGTACCTATTTATACACAAGGGTACTTACTTCAGCATATTTTGTATGGGAAAAATGTTAGAAATAACCAAAGTGGTCAACAAATATGATTTGATAAATACATTATCATTAATAACTCTGATTTAGATACACATTTATAGACATATGAAGTTTCTTCAGTATATACTTGGTTGAAGAAAGCAGTTCATAAAGTATTATTTATGTGACCACATCTACAAAAATATTTTATATGCATAGACAAAATTGCAATATTTACAGAAAAAACGTGTTTAAATCTGGATTTTGAGGATGCAGACAATAAAGATTCTATTATCTTCATTACCTATTTTGATTGCAATCAAATATGTATTACTTGCAAAAATACGATAATGTTTAACGAAAAAGATGAATTCCATCAACTTCTTCAATATTACATGAAAAATAATATCAGGACAAAAGACACAAAAATGATTGAGATACAAGGCAAAGCAGTACAGGAAAGATACCATATATAAAAATGCAAAATACTCATATATTGAATATTTATATAACTTAAACGAATAGCAGACAGCATAATAGAAAATTACAAGAAATGTCCATGTAGTTTTTATGTATACAAAATAAAACCATATACGAACAGCCAAAATACAAAATAAAAGTTGATTAACTCATTAGTCTTGTTTGTAATGCAAATTAAAATGACTAAAGGAGGTTTCCACTTTCTACAAATGTTAATATTAAACTAAAGTTATACACTCTGGAGAAATACATAGATATGAAAAAAGAAATATGAAAACACTAAAAACCTGTGAAGTGTAGGCATAACCAGGAGAGTAGCTGACAGAAAAGAGAACAACACAGGTGAATTTATAATTTTTTTTTTCTTTTCATCTGAGGACATCCAGTGTTAAACTGACTCAAACTTAGATACAAACAGGTAATATTAGTACCTGAAGAATCAAAGGACAGAGTTTCAGAGGACAGCACAGATGCTGAAAACTTGAGAAATCTAGGAAAGTACAGATCCAAAGAAGGAAAGCTCCAAATTCTGCATATAAACCATAAAAATAACTGGCTGATCTCCAAACTCCACATGTGTGGGGCAGAATCCAAGAATGAAAAATCTGAATAAAGATTTCAGAAGCTCCCCAGAGCAGAAGAGACAGAGTTTGGAGTTTTGCTGCAGTTGAGTTAAGTGTCCATTAAAGCAAAAAAGTACTACTTTTCAGAGTCATAACAGAATCCAAAATCACTAACACATAATTCATAATGTCCATGGTAAAATTAAAAACTATTAGACCTAAAAAGGTATAAGAAAGTATAGCCATTCTATAAGAGAAAAGTAAAACCATAAGAAGCAGCTTTTAGATGAGTAAGATGTTTGAATTAGTACATACAGATTCTAAAGCAACAAATACATTCCTGTTCAAAGACATAAAATATATATATATATATCTGTGTGTGTGTGTGTATGTGTGTGTGTGTGTGTGTGTATTTGCCAACCAAGAAATCTCAGCAGGGAGGGGAAAGCTAGAAGAAAAAGGGCTTCTGAGATTTTGACAGTGGTCTATTTCTTGACCCAGGTGAAGTTATCTATTAACCTTATGTAAATTCAGTGAGTTGTGACTTTATTTGGGGGGGGTGTATATTTATGTGTTTATTTATTTTATATTTTATTAAACTTTTAAAAAACAGTTTTCTGGTTTATCTGTAACATTTAAAGAGCTTGGAGCTTGCTGTTCCTATCCTTACAAAAACAAAAAGCTAGACAAATTGAAAATCAAGATTTTGTTTTTGAAGCTATAGAGAATTACTGCCACGAGAAAATCATTACTTTGATAAGTGCAGGGACAAGAGCATCAAGAGAGATGGAACCAAGTCTATTTACTTGAATTATAAGACACTGAAAGTCAGAAGTACGAAGAGCACTTCACACACACATACACACACACATGCACACACACACACACATCCACAGATGTAGAAGTAATAAATTTTCATGTGTGTGTGTATATGTGTATATATAGAGAGACAGAGAGACAGGGTCTCCCTCTGTCTCCCAGGTTAGAGTGCAGTGGCACCATCATAGCTTCCTGGAACCTCGAATTCCTAAGCCCAAGTGATCCTCCTGCCTCAGCCTCCTAAATAGCTGGCAACACAGGCACATGTCACCCAGCTTGGCTAATTGTTTAAAATTTTTATAGAGATGGTGTCTCACTGTGTTGTCCAGGCTTGTCTCAAACTCCTGGCCTCAATGATCCTCCCACCTTGGCCTCCAAAAGTGTTGCAATTACAAGCACGAAACACCATGCATTCACTAATAATTTTTATGAATTATGGATGAGTACAAACAAGAGTGAAAGTTTTAAAAAAATGGCATCTGAAAGTATGTAGCTGGGATGAGTGGTAAAATGGATTCACACTTCCCTGAGATTTTCTTTCAGGAACCCTATCTGGGTCTTATGGAGAAAGGGTTAGACAAAGGATAATACTAAAACCTATACCATCTTAAGGTAGGGATTTATATCTGATTCAAGATGTCACTGGCCTTCCTCTTATACCTAAGGTTAAAAAAAACAATGGACAGGGCATTAAACAAATATATTGAGGTTGCTGCAGCTAGGAAAGTGAGTAGGGGCTGTTTGTGAAGGAGGAGATGTGTGGCTAGAAGAGGGACAGAACACCTGTAGCGGCTAAACTCCTGAGATAGATGCGACCCACTAAAATACTAAGACATAATCAGAAGATTATGGAATGTACTCCTTCCCTTATACCCTACTGCTGCACCAAAAGGGAGCCAGAAAATTAAGAGTGCATTATAGCTAAAGGTGCCACAAGCTACAGATTCACTCAGAGGAGAAGTACTGAGAGAAGCCCTAAATCAAGAGGAGTGATGGAAAGAAAAACTAAAAGACACTAGAATAATTTGACATCTCTGGTATATATAGATACAGCAAACATTAAACACAGCCCAACTCTTAGATACACTAATATAAATTCTCATAGTCAAGCCTATTTAGTGCAGTTATATTGCTGACAGAACATGTTCAACTTTCAACAACAACAACAACAACAAAAAAAAATTACAAATTATGAAGAAAATCCAGAACACAGTCTGAAGAGACAAAGTAGCCATCAGAATCAGATTTAAATATGAGGCAGATGTTAAAAATTTCAGCCACAGGATTTTAAACACCTTGACTAATATGTTAAGATGGTTGGCTGGGCACAGTGACTCACACCTGTAATTCCAGCACTTTGGGAGGCTGAAGTGGGTAGATCATGAGGTCAAGAGACAGAGACCATTCTGGCCAACATGGTGAAACCCATCTCTACTAAAAATACAAAAATTAGCTGGGCATGGTGGCACACGCCTGTGGTCCCTTCTACTCAGGAGGCTGAGGCAGGAGAATCACTTGAACCTGGAAGGCAGAGGTTGCAGTGAGCCAAGATTGCACCACTGTACTCCAGCCTGGTGACAGAGTGAGATTCTGTCTCAAAAAAAAAAAAAAAAGATTGCTATTTGCAAAAGTAGACAATGTGCAAAACTAGATGTGTAATGTCAGCAGAAATATGAAAACTGTGATAAAAAATTAAAAGGTAATCCTGAAAAAGCACTCTTTGTTCTCAACAGTAAGAAAATAACTCAATTTTAAAAGAATTAAGGTATCTGAACAACAATGTAAATAAAAATATGCAAAATTCAATATCATTTTTCATAAAAGGAATGTAAATTCCATAATAATGAACTATCACTAAACACCTATTAGAATAGCTAATAAAAAATTTGACAATACCAATTTCTGGCAGTTGCTGAACAACATCTTATTCATTCCTGGTAAGAACGCAAAAGGTACAGCTGTTTTGGAGGACGATCTAGCAATGTCTTTTAAAATTAAACATAGTCTTAATTATATAATCTTCAATCACAATGGAAAGGTATTCACCTAATCTATTTGAAAACTTATATCCACACAAAAACTTGCATACAAATAATGTTTATAAGAACTTTATTCACAATCACCCAGAACTGTGGATAAACTGTGTTACAAATATGCAAGAGAATACTACTCATGATAAAAATGAGTGAACTATTAATCCACAAAACAACATGTACGGATTTGAAATGCATGTTACTAAGTGAAGCAAGCTAGACTGAAAATGCTATCAACTGTGTGATTCCATTTATATGACATTATGGAGAAGAGGAAGAAGAGGGAGAAGAAGGAGATAGAGGAGAAGAAAGCAGATTTGTGTTTGCATGAGGTGGAGCAAGAGAGGAGTGTTGAATAGCTGATGCACAGAAATATTTTCAGGGCAATAAAATTATTCTGTATGTTGCTGCAGTGGTGGATATATGACATTATGTATTTGCCAAAGGCCATAGAACACTGTAGCACAAGTGAGCCATAATGTATACAAATACATTTTTTTTTTTTTTTTTTGAGACAGAGTTTCGCTCTTGTTACCCAGGCTGGAGTGCAATGGCGCGATCTCGGCTCACCGCAACCTCTGCCTCCTGGGTTCAAGCAGTTCTCCTGCCTCAGCCTCCCAAGTAGCTGGGACTACAGGCACGTGCCACCATGCCCGGCTAATTTTTGTATTTTTAGTAGAGACGGGGTTTCACCATGTTGACCAGGATGGTCTCGATCTCTTGACCTCGTGATCCACCCGCCTCGGCCTCCCAAAGTGCTGGGATTACAGGCGTGAGCCACCGTGCCCGGCACAAATACATTTTTAAATTAAGTCTGGAATCCCAGAATAGAATGCAGATTATAACACAATAGTGTAACTGTATGACAAATATACGACAACCTCACTGAATGTGTTGTGGACAAGGTCTGACCTAAATAACTGAAAATTAGTAGAAGTATAAGAATACAGGAAAAATAAACTGTCCATTAACACTGAACTCAAGTTGGTAAACTTTTTTTTTCCTCTGGGTAGGTGTTAATTATTTCAAAACTACTATACATTTTTAGTGGGTTTGGGCAAAAAAGTGAATGGATAGCATATGGTGGGACTTACGGTTCTCACTCATTGGAACAGCAGATTAAAAACAAATGAGAGAAAAAGTTGGAATTAACCATATGATATAAACTTAGAGTTGGAGATATACATTATAAATATGGAAACAATTATAGAGGTCTCCGTATTGTATAAACCGATTAGAACACATGGATATATTTCCCCAGGCTCTGTCCAGTGAGAGACCCTAGAAGCAAACATATTCCAATAACAATGAACACAGCCAGCAATCAAAACTAGGCTTCAAATTCTATTGACTAATAAAAGGAACAAGGTCTCCTTAGAGAAATGGCTGATTCTTGTCCTTGGGCAGTGAATACGTGAGATAAGCCTAGAGTCATTTGCAATGCCAAAAGGTAAGGAGATGCTCAAGAAAGACAATGATGGGGATGCATCAAGGTGGCAGAGGAGCCAAATAAAAGAATTCCCAATGGCAAAGCTGGGAACTATTAAAGCTAAAAAATAATGTACAAAAATATTAGTGTAGTACTGGATTATAATCCAAGTTATAAAATAAATAGCTATGCTTCTAAATGAGTAAATAAATAAATGGAAGAGAATAGGCAAATCTCCCATATAAAAAGATTCAAAATAATTTATGTCGATGTTCTTAAAGGTTGTGGACCATAGCTTCCACACCTTGAATGTAATCTGAACATTGCAATTTCCTTCCAAAGACTACAGTGTGGAAAGAAGGAAAATGGAGGAATCTGAGTGTGGAATGACCTTATAAGCCCTTCCTCAGAGCAGGTATTCAAGGTCAATATCAACAGTGATGAGTCACATTAATCATCTGTACCTTAGACATGATGTGTTGAGAATGGTCCTTTCTCTTTGCAGTCTTCTTCCTAAGAAACCATAGCTTAAGTCTCAGTAGCAGAGAAATATTAGCAAATCCATATTAAGACACATTCCAAAATTGGATCAGTATTGCTCAAAACTGCCAAGGTCATCATAAAAAATAAAAGTCTGAGAAATTATTTTAGCATAGAGGAGTAGAAGGAGACATGATATAACTAAATGTAATGTGGTGTCATGGATGGAATCCTGAAACAGAAAAGGGATATAATGGAAAAACTAAAGTAACTCAAACTAAGCATAGATCTTAGTTAATAATCTACCCACATCAATTTAGTCAGGTGAGGTGGCATACACCTATAGTCCCAGCTATGATTTGGGAGGCTGAGAAAGAAGGATCATTTGAGGCCAGGAGTTTTAGGACAGCCTAGGTAACATAGTAAGAACCCTGTCCAGGAACAAAGAGAGAAAGAGAGAGAGAGACAGACAGACAGACAAAGAGAGAGAAGGAAGGAAGGTAAGAAGGAAGGAAGGAAGGAAGGGAGGGAGGGAAAGAAAGAAAGAGAAAGAAAGAGAAAGAAAGAAAGAAAGAAAGAAAGAAAGAAAGAAAGAAAGAGACAGAGAAAGAAAGAGGGAAAGAAAGAAAAGAAAAGAAAGAAGAGAAAAAAGATTAGTTTATTAATGTGACAAATGTTTCCTATCAATGTAATACATACATAAAGCAACTGGGGGTGAGATACACTGAAACTTTCTGTACTCTTCGCAACTTTTCTGTAAATCTAAATCTACTCATAAAAAAGTCTACTTTAGAAAGTAAAAACAACAAACAATATTTCATGACACATTCTAAAATATTCCACAATCAGATTTTTGTCATTATTTTTTACTTTAGGTTGCACAATTATGTTTTTTACTTGGGACAGTGATCTTTTCATCATCTGCTTCCTAAAACCCTTGAGTATAAGGACATGGCTCAGTCTACTAAGTGACTGCTCATGCGGGCTGAATCAGCTGGAAGCAGGAACCTAGGAATCTATTCCTCATCATTTGCCAGGAATATCCAATACAATCAGTTCCATTGAGGCCATAAGGCTAACTTTCTTTAATTTTTTTTTCCAAAAGTCACTATTTCAGTCAATGAGTTTTAGTCAGGGCCTTAAAACATGAAGGAAGACCTGAAACCATCCATGGTTCCAAGTCTGACTGTCTCGGGTTAATTTATCATGGAAACGGAAATAATCAGAATAGGAGAAAGCTGAATCACTTTTCAGGATATAGTACATCAGGGCATAGACCTAACCTTGATTATTTCATAAGGACTCAGTCAATGATTTCCCAGAAGACAAGAATGAATTTCAGACAGCAAAGGCATGAGATGAATTGTCAGGGCTTACAATCTCTTGCAAAGGAATGGATAACTTGAAATAAATCTTAGATTAAAAAAAAAATCTTAGAGAATAAATTTGTCCCTCATCCCTGTTCCCATTCATATTGGTTGTTTCACTTCATTCCATCCCCTTATCCCTAGAGGTATTTTATTTTTTATTTGTGTATTTGTGTATACTTTTAGCATTTATTTATTTATTTTTTATTAGTGTATCCTTTCAGCATTTGTGAAAATACAAAAAAAAAACCACATATACATTTCCTGATTTCATGCACAAAGATAGCATAAAATATGTACTCTTCGGCACCTTGCTTTTTCTACTTCTGATGATGACTCAAGAGCCCTTCGCAAATCAGAATCTGTTCATTTCTATTGCTGTTGCCTTACCTTCAGTGTGGCTTAGCTACTTCCTGCCCTTGCTTCTTCAGACCATCTTCTATGTCATCTTCCATGTCCACTGCTAGCACTAACATTCTTTTGCTTTGTAATATCTGTTTAAATTTCTGAATACAGAACATCTGGTTAAATTTAAGGAAATGCTATTATCTGGGTTTGAATTGAGCTTTTATACCCAACCACCTAATACTTAATAGTTTTCTTCTCCTTAAGTTAACTGTAGTCAGGTGATCAAGGTCAAGTGGAAGGAGCTTGGTCATTCTTACAAGAATATAATCAGCCAGCACTGCTCCCCAAATAGAGGCTGCGGGTTTCACTGTTTCTCTAAGAAGGGGGTGGTGAACATGAGAGAGAATTTGACTGGCCAGTCTTTTCACCTAGCTTAGTTCTCTCTTATTTCTGTTACCTGTCAAATAAAAAACAGATGATTAACATGGCATTCTAGATTTTTTTGGAACTGGCTTATTCTACTTGTTTACTTCTCACTACTTTTAAAATTTAAATATGTATGACAAATCACAATTCCTTTATAGATTCAACTTTTCTTTTACTTTCCCCTGGATTTTCCCTCCATGTAAATTATCATGACAGTGTCTTCCCTCATCTCCTAAATCAATGTTAATTGTTCCTCTATCTGCAAACCTAAAGGTCTGTCTTTTTATTTCTATTTTGTATCAACTAAAAGAAATTAATAAGCAAAGAATGATGGAAAGAATATGTAAACATTACATATATAAAGGACCAACTTGGTCCTGTAAATGCATTAGAGCTTTTAAGCTGATCTCATGCTTCTCTCTCTCACTGACACTGGCTAGAACAGCGTAGGAATTAAATTGAATGTGTACATATTTGTAATGATTTGCCGATTTTTTCATTGTTATTGTTTCTAGGAAGAAATCATGGAATGGATGGGGACAAAAATGAACTACCCCAGTATTGCCCTGAGTAGTTTACCTTGGGCTTCTATCAGCTGTCTAAGTGTGAGCTCTCTGTTCTCACTATCTTTCAGGAGGTTTGAAACCAATGGGAAAAATGAGTAGAAAATAGAGTCAACAAAACACCTGGCAAAAACAGTGTTTTCTCTTTTTTTTTAAGTACAAAAGGGACAGATAATTATGAAAATAAGTCACCAAAAGCACCTCTATTTATGGATGACATTAATTTAGACATGACTGAAGCTTCACGGTTCCATCTTGAGAACCAATTTTCAGTTCACTTTGCAGTTACTAAACACAAAATTATTTAAGTTTTCAAGGAACTAAAAAAAGAAATCCACGTCCTCTAGTTGTATGGCCTACAAACATGTCATTTGTGAGTATATTAATTCTAGTGGTAGGTCCAAGTTTAAAATTTTAAAGAAAATTAATTAGAGCATGTATTCAGGGATGATATCTAACTTCCAAGGGATTCATGTAATTATTTTAGCTTTTAAAAAATGCACTCCAAATACCATGCATTCATCTTAAACAGTTATTACTCAATGAATCAGGGAACTAATTGAAACTACTGAGCTAACAATGCTTTAATCAGTGTAGTCATTTCTATCGAGCATAGCACTATAAATCCTACCTATTGCAGGGTAGAAATTCAGGGAGAGTTAACCAGATACTGATTCAATTTCAAAGACTGGATTGAGTTCCAGAAACCTAAAGCCAACATAAGAACAGAAAAAAGCAGCCAGAAATGTCTAAACTGAAAATACGTAGATACAGATATTGTTGCAGATACCCACATAGACACGGATAGCAAGGATGGGGCAATGGATGAACTATACTAAAAGTTGAACTACACTAATAGAAGAGGGTGGAGTCTATGCAACCGATAGTAGGGCGTAAATATTCTGAAAACAAAATGGAGCCTACAAGAAATGTGAGAATTTTGAACATCAATGGATGTTTTATTTTATTAGGTACATTTTCTTTGGATGGGTTGACCTGACTGAAGTAGGGCATGAGAAAGCAAGAAAGATATATGTTTTAAAGTTGTAAAGAAACTCCAAAGTACAAAATTCTACCCAGAAAAAAACAATTTTATGTCAATATTAACTGATGGCCATGCAATTCTTTTCTGGACAAGAATTTCTGAGCTTTTTTACTGTTGATATTTGAGACCAGATAATTATTTCCTACAGGTAGCTGTCATGTGAATTTCAGGAAGTTTGCCAGCATGCCAAGTGTCTACCCACTAGATGCCAGCAGTGCCCCATCCTCAATTGTGATAATCAGAACTTTCTCCAGACATTGTCAAATGTTCCCTCAGGAGCAAAAGTAGCCCTTTGTTTAGAGCCGCTGGTCTAGACCATTTCAATAACTGAGAACCCACATGAATGTCCATTGGATTAATGAGGCTAAAGAGAATTATCTGTCACATTTAAGAAGTGATCCCTTAAACTGGAAATATTTATTACATAGATGTTGTCAAGCATTAAAAGCCACAGATAACGGCAGTGCTGCTAGGCTTAAAGAAAGAACAATGAACCTATAATATAGTATCCCAGATAGGTGTAAGAGGGTAAAAACTTCCCATAAATTTCTCTTGGAGTCACATAGTGAAGTAAAAGTGAAACTTGACTCTGGAGTCAGGGTTCAGACACCAGAGCAAAATGAGGACTAGCTAAAACAAGTACCAGGTGGAAGCAGCCCTCCATAAGACATGCCTGCTAGTGCACCATTTCAGTTTACCATTGCCATAGCAACACCCGGAGTCATGGCTTTCCATGGTAATGGCCCAATAACCCAAAAGTTACTATCCCTTACCTAAAAATTTCTGCATAAACTTCCCCTTAACCTACATGTAGTTAAAAGTAAGTATAAATATGACTGCAAAATTGCCCTGAGCTGCTAATGTCAACACACTGCCAATGGAGTAGCTCTGCTCTGTAGGAGCAGTCATGGAGCTGTAACACCGCCATTTCAATAAAGCTGTTTTTTTCTGTGCTACCTCTGGCTCCCCCTTGAATTCTATCCTGGGTGAACACAAGGTCCCTGATAGGCTAAGTCCCTCTTTGGGGCTTGCCTGCCCTTCACCAGTGAGACCTGGCTTCTGGGGATTCCTAAGCTGACTGTGGGCCTACTTGGGCAATAGAAATTAGCAGCCAGAATGTACCATGTCAGAAACTGTGATAACAGTGGCAAAGGTAAATAAGCAAGTTTCCACTCCTAATTTATATTTTTTTATTTTTTATTTATTTTTATTTTTTGAGACAGAGTCTTGCTTTGTCACACAGGCTGGAGTGCAATGGCATGATGTTGGCTCACTGCAACCTCCACCTCTGAGGTTCAGGCAATTCTCCTGCCTCTGCCTCCTGAGTAGCTGGCACTACAGGAGTGAACCCCTACACCCAGCTAATTTTTCAACTTTTAGTAGAGATGAGGTTTCACCATGTTGATCAGACTGGGCTCAAATTCCTGGACTCAAGTGATCCATCCACCTCAGCCTCCCAAAGTGCTAGCATTACAGGCATGAGCCGTTGTACCTGGCCTTACTCTTAATTTTTAGATAATTTTCTACTGATTTTAGATAAAAACAGAAGAGAATTTTGCTTTTATCTTTCCCCTCCTCATAACTAGCAAAGGGGACAAGAATATTTTCTAAATTTATAAAGAAAGAAAAGATAACATGTTATATTAAGGACGAAAGAAAATCCAAGAAGTAGCCATAAAATGTGACTGACAGAATTTACCTGGTGCCTAGGCAGCTTTAGCCTAGACCAGATTAAGTAGTTTACTAAATTTAATTGTTTACTAAACAAATTTAGTAGTTTACTAAATTTACTAAGATTAACTGAATATTTGTGAGTCAGTGTTTCTAGAAAAGTTAGAATTAATACATGGGTTTTGCTGTTGATGAAAAAGAGTCACCTTCATTTTAATCCATTTGTTTCTTCCTTTGTTAAATATAAACAAAACATCTGCTTACTAAATGCCCTATAATTTTGAAACAGTCAATATAAACACAGCCCGCTGAGTTTTGCTCAACTCTCATGTAGATGAAAACACTGAACTTACTTTCTAGCAAACATAAAAATATATCCACCAAGCACATATACAACTATACACATTAAGGCCAAAATGGGGATAATTTCAAACAGGAAAAAAAAAAAAAAACCAGAAAGACCTCATACAAGAAAAAAAGAGAGAATGAATGAGAGGCATCTTTACTTTTTGGTGAAGAATAATTATTTGCTGTTACGTCTGGCCCAGCTCTTTTGCAATTTTTTTCTTTTTATATTTGTTTGGTGTACCTATTCCTGGGCCATTATTTTGGCTAATGGTTCACACATGCAATTTTCTTTAAAGTGATGCACTTGAGCTGACTGAAGTCACAGGATGTGGTGAATGTGCTGAGGTCTAGACATCCTGCACCCCAAGCTCTGCATGTCAATGGCTGATCAAGATTGCAATGATATATGCAGACCAGCAGCCTTGATTCTAAATAGGAAAGATTCTGTGGTACAGTTCATTTTTTGGAGCTCACAGATTGAACTCAGATCACTATCTTTTGCAGTTCTTTCCTCTCCTACTGATTCCCTCGTGCCCTTACTTGGTATTCCTAAAAAATAGTGGCTCAAAAAAATCTCATGCACACAAATCTTGTCTCAGGTTCAGCTTCTAGTAATACAATCTAAGACAATAGTTTAGCTAAAGAACTGTGTATCTTAAGTTCCTGACACGTTTGTAAAATATTGGATAACTCTGGATTTATCTTTAAGTTTTGTTCAATAACAAATAGTAACTACCAAAATGTTAATATTCTTGTGAATTCATAAAGTTATGATTTAGTAGAAAGCTCTAACACTGCAGGCAGACTGCTTGTTTCAAATTATGTCCAGTTAACAAGGAATGTATAAACATACTCAAAATAAATCAGCATTTGACTCTTTAGTGCTTTGGATTTTTCCCTGATGTATTTTTAAGTTTTTCATAGACATGATAGAAAGTCAACAACTTGGTATGATTCAAAAGATACCTTCAAAGTCACCGCCCAAACATTCTCCACTAACTAAATCTTCTCCATTATAATATTAAAGTTTGAAAAACCCATCATTATAGATTCAATTACTCCTACTAAAGAATTGCCTTATCTAAAATTTAAGAATTTTCATTGAGAAAAATAACCCCGTTCAATGACTGAAGATGTGTAAGTTTGTTGCATGACCAAGTTGTGACAGACTAAAGATCATGATCATTTTAAACTGTTGTTTGCTATTTTGAAAGAAATACAAATTGTTGCTCAAAATAATTTTTTTGCAGGCATCTTCTTCCAGGAAATATTCAAAATAATTAGATGAATGTATCAACATTTCTCTCAAAGAATAATTTAGTTTTAGCATATAATCAACTACATAAGCATTTCTAATATACTCATATTTAGTCATTTCTTAAAACATATCAACATTATTTGCAAGGTACACATGAAATTTACTTTCTCTATTTTTCTCTTTAGGTATATTTATCCCAGTGGTGGGCATGTTTGCTTCATAATGCCTGCTCAGCTTTTAAAGTCTGCTTTTGTACATAAGAATGCCACAGCCAGAAATATTTTTTTTCTAGTGAATAATGGCAAAGCACCTATGTCAATGCCCATAATGAAAGACTTTATTTTTCAGATTGTGAACATGCAAAACAAGGAAAACTAGTTCTGATATGAAATAATTTCAACTGATACATACACTTCTATGTTTGATTATACTAAAATATCAACCATCATATCCTCACTATAAACTGTGACAAACAGTAGTTTTGAAAGATGAGAGATGAATCACTAAGATTTTGGCAGTTGAACTGCTTACCTTTTTCTTTAACTGTCTACAGAACAAATGGGTAGGAAGGAATGGAAGTAACAACAAAGGGAGGGATGGAGAAAGAGAGAGAAGAGACTCATTCTTGCCAACAGGAAAAACCAAAACACAAAAATGTTTTCTTATACTCTACAATGTTCATGTGCTGATTTTTTTCCTGGAACAAGGTTCTTGAAATATGTGTAAAAAACTAATTTGAACTGCCATTTTTATGTGCTTGCTGCTGGAATTCAATAAGACATTATTAGAATTTTCAGTATGTTAGTTACAAATTTGAAATAAGCATCTGTAGAGATGCTCATTTAAAAACATTATTTTCAAAGATATTTCCTTTAATTGCCATATTTTAGTTTCCATGTTTTAATTAGCTACTCTTCAGGTGAGTAACATACTAAGATATACCTTCATTCATTTGGTCTTAATGTATATTTTTACAATTTTATTATTCTCTGAGAGCTTAGCTTAAAAAAACTTAAAAAGTGCAATTTTAATATAGAGGGAAAGGAATCAATATTTGAGCAGGAGACACTGCTGGAGAATATGACCCAAAACTTCCCATGTAGTACTCTTTTTAAAATAAGCAAATTATAAAATTTCTGAGACAGAGCCGCAGAAGGAGAAAGGAATCTGTCCTTGAATTATTTATTCTATGCTGACAGCACCAAGAAAATGGTGTACATTACACTGAAAATTGTGGAGGTTACACTGTTTACCTAGAGGCAGACCACAAATCTTATTTAATCTTCTTTTTAATGTTTTTATTTATACAAATTTAGGGAGTACAAGTGTATAGTTTTGTTACATGAATAGATTGCATCCTCCTTTTTCTGCATTGTGTGCCAAAGTGTGTGTTAGGTTCTTAGCACCTGTTATCTTGTTTATTCCTCGAATTAATCTCACAAGGTAAACATTTATTTTCACATAATACAGAAAAATAAACTGAATCTCTGATGAGCAATGAAATGTGTCTGAAATTACTTCCAGTCTGGACTGATAGGATTTTGTGAATGGAGGAAAAATAGAGCAGGAAGGTGAACCCTCTGTGGATAAAATAGGGGATTCCCTCTTAAGAACAGAGGCCCAAGGCAGGACATGGCACAAAAACAATCTTTTGAGTCTGTTAAACTAATTAATTATTGCTGGAACTTTAATTTTTATCTCATGTACAGTATAGAAATATGTTTAGATTTCTAATAGGAGGTCAATATGATTGAAACAGCAAATGAAAGGTTAACAAACATTGGAAAAATGACTGATTTTCTTTCTAGACTAATAGGAAACACACACGAAAAGTTTACTTTTTAATGTCTAAGCAGTTATAAAGGTGAAGCAATGTTGCAGAGGCAAGAAGTCCTATTATGGAAACATAAAAGAAGAGGAGAAAATATAGCAAAGTATACCTGAGGTCTCGCAGCTTTCTATGGATCATCTAAACTGCTATCATAAAAGTAGTTTTTATATATTGAAGCAACACCTTACTTCAAAATATGTTCCTTTTCCAACATTAATCTAAAAAATATTTTGTGAATGCTACCATAATCGGAAGTAACCAGAATTAAACTCTGGACTTATCTTTGACTGAATTACTTTCCTTTTCTTTGATCTCCAGTCACCAACGTTTTTTCTTTTTATTGTGCTCCTCAATTTTTTACTCATTTTCCACTTTTTCTATCATCTGTTCAAAATCTGAGTTAATCACTGCATTCTTGCCAATTTCATGACTTCCCAGCTAGTCTGTGTCCTTTTCCATTCCAGTCTGTACCCCATAATCATTCTGCTCTGACCTCCAAAACCCCTATTTCCTGTCACTTCCTTACCTCAAAACTACAATGTCATGATAACACACTGAAAAAATTCCAAATTCTTCCAGTTTTCAGAAAAATTTAATCTAATTATAGTAAAGTCACTAGATTTGATTACCGATTTTCAGGAAACACAGGAATAGATGAACACGTTACACAAACACACACACACACACATAGAATCATGGAGTGGCAGTAGGCAAAGCCCAGACTGAGAAACTCTACAGGACAAATGATTAATTTTATTCAAAATCCATTTCAAAATAGAAGAGAAAAACAGAAACAGAGATAGGAACAGAGAAAGGGGCAAAGATAATACAGATAGAAATAGTGATAAGCACAGAGATAGAGATGACAGAGATAATGGAGATAGAAACAGAAATAATAATAACAATGCAGAGATAGAGAGAGGGAGAGAGAGGAATGACCATGAGGGAAGGAATCATTAACTAAATATCTGTAATAAACATATTCAATCAGTTTCAGTGCAGAGATTTTATATGGATTCTGTCTTAAATAAATACACTTAAAATATGTGAAATCATTTGAACACTGACTGGATATTTACTGATATCTACAATGTTTTGTTAATTTTATTAGGTTTCATGCTGAAATATTTATGGCCAAAATCAAAAGGTGTATAAAGATGTCTAAGATGCGCATCAAATTAAAAATTAATCTAGCAGGGGAAATGCATCTGTCCAAGTCTAGATCAATGGTTGTCAAGCAATACTGTGCATCAGAATCAACTGTAGGACTTGTTAAAATGCAAATTGATAGGTTTCACCCTCAGAGTTTTTGACTGAGGAGGTCTAAGACAGAGCCTGAAGATTTGCATTTCAAACAGGTTCTTGCATGCTGTTGATGTTGCTGGTACAAGGACCACATTTTTGAGAATCACTTGATGGATGTAACATCGTTCATAAGCTGATAATTATTGAAGCTGGGAGGGAGGTGTACTGAAGCTGAGGGTTCATTAAGACATGCTATCTAATTTCACATGTGTTCGATATTCTCCATATTTTTTGAAAAGTTGCACTCGGCCAAGGAAACTCCCGGGCCCGCCTGGACCCCCAAGCCGCCGTGGACCCAGTGAATGAGATAAAACTAAAAATGAGGGGGACCGATCCAAGATGGCCGATTAGGAGCAGCTGAGGATTGCAGCTCCCAGTGAAAGCGTGGAGGCCGCTGCAGGTGATCCCCAGGCAAGCAGGGCCGGGAGTGGACCTCAGCAGTCCTACAGCAGAGGGGCCAGACTGTTAGAAGGAAAACTAAGAAACAGAAAGAAA
>PVKV010031912.1:0-13510 GCA_004027835.1 Alouatta palliata | reverse complement strand
GTTAATTGTCTTTAAATAAACACTACCCTCTTCCCCAAACCCAGAGAAGCCATGAAGATTATTCCACGAAAGTAAAGAAGGTATTTGTAAAATAAAGCCTCTAGGAAGATTTAAAAGGCTGATATATTGATAACAATAGTTCAACTACAAAACACTAGAAGAGAAAAATCGTGTTTAAGGTAATATTATACGTGAGGAAGTGGTTTCTTTTCACAAACAGAGCTCTTGGGAAACAAATATTTGCCTTTGGCAATGAAATGGCTTGGCAGGCTGACTTGGAATTAAGATTGGGCTATGGACAAGAGAGTGAAGAACAAAGCGGAGGAAGAACCAGGTAGCTATTCACTAACTGAAACTTTCCAGAAAAAAAAATAAGAATGCTTTTATACACAAAGTTAGAGCAAGCAAGAGAGAGAAACACATGTAGGTCTATAAGACTTTCCTGGGACGACTTTATAATAATTCCAATCTGCAGAAATGTTTTGGTTACTTCTAATCTGAAAGGACTTCTGTTGTTTTCCAGCCTTTCAGTATGCTTTGGAAAGGAACCATGACCTGAGGTATTGTTGTCTTTGGAGATTAAGAGAAATGCAGTTCTCTGCTATCGTTCTTCAGATCCCTTCCAATTATAACCAGTTGCAGGCAGTTATGTCTGGCCTTTGCAGCTTGGTGACTACTAAATAATTGGAGTTGAGATGTCAAATATTTCCCTAATGAGCTCAAGGTCCAAAGTAAACCATGAACTGAAATCACAATAGTGAGACATTTCAATGTATCTGCTTCTCGAGATGGGTGAGAGCTGTTATGTCCCCAAAAGCATGTGCGTGATTGCTTGGGGGGATGGGGGAAAGAAAGAAAGAAAAAAATGAGGATAAAGAGGAAAGGAATCTTTCTCTGTAATACATTAAGAGGATTATCATTTTTAAATTGTTATTTCTATCACTTAGGTTTAGAAATACAGCCCTAGAATACTGATTCTAAACGTTCCTAATTCTATTCAAATTGAAATAAATGTAGAAAGCTGGAGAAAAGAGGACTCATTAGAAAACAAAACAATACTATACGCAGTCGTCAGAAATGACTAGCATATTGGTAGAAGCTTTGCTATTTTTGACAAAGGGGTATCTGGCACCTCGAATCACAGATAAACACAGGTGTTGCTTATAAACACAGCCAAGCTCCATCCCCCAGTGAATGCTCCGGGTTGCTGCCTGCTCTGTCATGCTGAGGTGAAGGTAAACCAAACAGTGCCACAGCTCCCAGGGTGAATGACTCTGACTGCAGTAAACTTCTCTTCTAAATAAGTAGTTCGAACCGAACAAAGACATTGATGGTGCTTGCTATCCTAAAATTTTTTAAAATACTGTGGTGATTAAGGTCTGTCATTATCAAAAAGGAGCCAGAGTCTCACAGCTTCAGTTAAAGGTCTATTTTGAGAGTTCACTGGAGGCAGAAAGTAAACTTTCTACTGGTCGGTATTATCTTCAAATTAGCATGCCGCAATAGCAAAAATGTGGGTATTTTAAATTAGCATATTACCAGAAAAATAACTTTACAAGGTTATTCTTTAGTGAAACAAACATTATCAGCATACAGTTATTGTGAACACGGCCATTTGAATTATGTTTTACTAAACACAAACCTTCCGGTTCTTTGAAACAACGTGTTGGCCTGGGAGCAGATTCTGCCTCACTGTTAGGAGTATGGACACGTTTGTGCTTGTCTCTTCCATTGCTTTGGGGATTTTCCCAGTGTAAATCCTCTTGGGACTCAACTCTCCAGCTCTGTACACATGTACTGTAACTGACTCTTTGTTTAAGATACTGTATCCAGTTTTTTTTTTTAACAGGAGTAGAAAGATTAGACACACTTCTAAGGGACCTATTGTGCACTGTGAGCACTGTGTGCTTAATTGCAAAAAGGAAAAACAAAAAAACCAACAACCCAGCTGCTTAATTTATGGATATCAGCAACAGGGCCAGCAATTTCAACATGGAAAGGGGAACTCTCATCATTCATAAAGCTGGCAAGAGTTTCTTCTGAATTTCAGACTGAACAAGAATCTCTTTGTTTTTCTCCAATTACTTTTTCAAACAAGCAAACTGAGTGCTTGTGGAAGGTGCATGTTTTCCTAAATGAAGTCCTCTATTTCACCAATGAACAGGTGCAGCAGAGGGAGTGGCAGTTAAGGTGTTAAAAACTTCCCCAAATTCCACTAGTATGCCTTAAGCTTAATCCAGATGCTCTATTTCTAAGGATCAATAAAGTGGAGGCTCTGTGGCCCTATCACTCTTGGTCTATTTTTGAACATTACCAGTAAAACCACCAGTTTCAGTGGTGATTTTTCAGAATCAGCTGGGCCTGGAAATACACACATTACTTCTCCAATGTATTGCCTCATATAATTTTGACTCATTTCCTTCTTTACTTGGCCCAGAGCCATTAATATCGAAGAGACTGCACAATGCCCTCCAACTAAAACAGAAAGTGTGCCCTGTGGATGGTGTGGTAAGGCCAATGCCAGTAGCTCTCTTCTTGGGCTGGCCTTAATTTTCTCCCAGTTCTCTTTTTGACCTCTCCTTTGACAGAATACACCCTTTGCCCACATAACAGAAAATCTTCTGTGGGATGGCCCAGTGATACCACAGAACCAAAATGAGCTCTATCTTGTGCTACACAGTCTTTCTAGAACATTACGAGAATTCAGTGGCAGTTTCTTAGGAAGCTGTCTTCAGAGTCTCACGACTTGGGAACCTTCTTGAGAGAAGACTGCAGTGGGATAAGAAGTTGTAACTATCTCAGAAATTAAATTCTCTTGGTTGGAATCCAAAAAAGGTTTGCTTTAATTATGAAAGCATTTTCAGAGGCAAATAGTCTTAAAGTGAAATTTCAATGTACCGCAAACAGATGATCTTCAGCATGAAACAATGCAAGAAGAGGGAGTCATGAGAAGTACCTGTTCAGTAATAAGTAATAGGAGTCAAAAGAAAACAGGCACATGAGGCTGGGCCTGGCAGCTCACGCCTGTAATTCCAGCACTTTTGGAGGCTGAGGCGAGTGGATCACATGAGGCCAGGAGTTCGAGACCAGCCTGGCCAAAATGGTAAAACCCACCTCTACTAAAAATACAAAAATTAGCTGGTCGTTGTGGCTCGTGCTTGTAATCCCAGCTGTTAGAGAAGCTGAGGCAAGAGAATTGCTTGAACCCAGGAGGTGGAGGTTGTTGCAGCAAGCCAAGAGTTCACCACTGCGCTGCAGCCTGGGTGACAGAGTGAGTGAGACTCCATCTCAAAGAGAGAAAAAAAGAAAACATATGCAAATGAAAAATCGTTTAAAAAATAGAAATGTCAGTGCCCAATGATCCACTAAACAGAGGCATTCCATCCTAAATTATTCCATCAGAGCTTCTAAAATTCCCAAATGCAATAGATTTTTGGTTACTAGTAATTAAGTCTGAATTTGAGCCCACAAATTGAAGATAACATGTTCTCATATCCCATTACTAATTCCTTTAATAAAGCTTCCTCTGAATATTTTTCACTTCTCAGCCCATTTGGTTACTGAAATTACATTCACCAGAGTGGATTCATAGAAGCATTTTGTTCTTATTTCTGTCCTAGCGTTTGGGATGTGTCTGTTTTTACAGATGTCCTGATTGTTACTGACTTGTGGATTCATCACACTGGGCTGAAGCCTTTTACATCTCCTGAGGAAAATCATAAGCTCCCCACTCCACAGCCTGAAGTTCCAGGAGATGACCCTTCGTACTCCTGCAAGCCATTAGAGGATTTATGTTTGCTCTTCCAATGAGATCCCCAGGAAAGTAACTACTCATGAGTCTAACTTACATCCTGGCATTAACAGGACTATCATTCTTAACTTTACTATCTGCGACCGGACTCTATGCGGTTGCCCCTGTGGATTGGCCTAATAGCTCTCCTCCCCTCCTTCCTAGTGCCCCCAGATGACAATTTACACCAACTCTCAGGTGTAGAGTCTTCTCTCACCAAGGCCATGCCATACTCAAACCCCAATTATTCCTTTCATAGCGGGGGCGGGGGGCGCAAAATAATAGGTGGACTTGGTCCTGGCATTGGATAAGTTACTACCTCTACTCAGTTTTACTATGCGCTATCGCAGGAGTTAAATGACAACATAGAAAAGGTTGCTAATTGTCTCTGCAAAGGCAGCTCACTCTGCAAAAGCAGCTTAACTCTTTAGCTGCTGTAGCTCTTCAACATAAAGGGCCCTGAATCTGCTAACAGCAGAGAAAGGAGGAAACTGTCTCTTTAAGGCGAAGAATTCGGCTACTTTATAAACCAATCACATATCGTCTTAAACAAAGTTAAAGAACTCAGGGATAAATCAAACACAAGGCTAAAGACCTTCAAGAAACAGGATCGTGGAGCTTGCTTAACAACTGGCTGTCCTGCCTCTACCCTCTTCTAGGCCCATTTATAACCATTCTATTATGGCTGACCTTTAGGCCTCTCATCTTTAACCTTCTTGTCAAATTGGTTTCTTCTAGAATTAAAGCCATGAGGCCACAAATGATCCTGCAAATGGAACCGCAGATGTCCCTGGCTCATAAGTTCTATTGTGGACCTAGATAAAGGATCAACCTGCCCGCCTGGAAGACTCCCCTCTGGAGGAAACCTCAACTGCAGGGCCCCTTCTACATCCCAATTCAGCAGGAAGTAGTTAAAGAGCAGTTGGACTTTCCTGTTCAGAGCGCGTATTGAGGTACTGTGTTAAGAAAAAACTTCTTTCTTGGTCCATGAGGGGCGTGGTTTCAAAGGCAGGAGATTCCCAGCACCACACCTCTATCCACACCTCCATCTGGGACTCAATGTTCTTTGTCTAACTTTCCCCGAGCCGGCTAAGTGGAAAATCCAGGTGAGCTTCTTTGTTCAAAAAGCCTGCTGAAAGCTCTGGGAGGAGGGGGCCCTGTTGGGGACCAAGTAGCCGATCCAATATCAAAATTAAAGATCAATTACTCCAGCGGAAGTTTGAAAGAACTCCTCTCATTGGACAAGAACATGAATGGGGCAGGAATAACTCCAAGGTTAAAACGCCAATGCTCCTTACCTATATGGATTTCTTCCTTGGATCCCCTCCCACGGCAGCGTGGGAGCTCTCTCTCTCTTTTTCTCTCTCTCTCTGTTAATAAATCACTCTCTGCTAAACTCTTTGGGTCCACGATATTTATTCTAATGGTAAGTTCACCATGCCTCTTGGGCCCCTTTCCCCATTCTTGGGGTTAGAGAGGTCAAGGACCTCGGAATCCGAATGGGGAGGGAGCTGAGTAGGCAGCCCCACCCTGGTTATGTTACTGTCTCCTGTTTTAGTAAAAAGCCAGTTTTGAATAGTCACATTTGGATTTGTGATGAGAGTATAACATACCTCTGTAAAAATAAAGATGTATATAAACTGACAACCACCTGACTGTATATCCAGAAACCCTCTTGAGGAGTTTCCATCCAGTCAGGTAGGTAAGTCAGGACCTAAAGTGGAGACATAAGACAATGGTGCTAACTTTAATGGAGATACAGTAGAGATTTGATTTTCCTGGACTGCTCATAAATTAAGCTCTAAGTTTGGATACTCCTATGTACATAATTTTAAAAAATAATTACCACTGGGCTACGATTGTGCATCCTATTCTAGTTCTACCACCAGACTGACAGAACTAGAAGATTTACCTTTAGAAGCTAAGTCAACATACAACTTCTCCAGTGATTTATTGTTTTCTCATGCACAAGATCAGGATAACTGACTTATATTCCTCACAGGGCTTGTGTGAAGATTAAATGCTACCATGCAAGGGAAAGCATTTTAATAAAAAGCATCATCCAACCACATAAGACCATGAGCTGGATGCCGTGGCTTACACGTATAATTTCAGGGGCTGAGGCAGAACAATCCCTTGAGCTCAGGAGTGCAAGACCAGCCTTGGCAACATAGTGAGACCCCCATCTCTATGAAAGATGAAGAAAAAACAGCCTGGCATTGTGGCACATGCTTGTAGTCCCAGCTACTTGAGAGGCTAAGGTGAGAGAATCGTTTGAGCCCAGGAGTTTGTGGTTACAGTGAGCTATGATCATGCTACTGCACTCCCTCACCCTGAGTGACAGAGCAAGACCTTTTCTCCAAAAAAAAAAAAAAAAAAAAATCCAAAATACATGAGGCCATTATTTAAGCCAAGAAAATATCTGATTGTTGGATCATCAATCCAATGTCCGTGAGATTTAAACTAGAAACATATACTAGCATATTAGAAATGCAACCTTTTTATTTGATCTTAAGAAGTTAGTGGGAAGGCTTCTAGTTCTAACATATGTTCATCTTTATTGAACTCTCATCATTTTCTATTCATTTGGTTAGTTGCTTGTTACAAAGTAATCATTAAGACATATATAAACTTTCCAAATAGAGTTTAGAGTCTAATAAGGGGGAGCTGGATATTAAGCAGATAATCACACTAATAATTATGTCATTTAAATCATTACAAAGTATTATGAAGGAAGAATATATCTGGAGAATATAAAAAATAAAGCCTAAACTCTATTTCAAATTTTAGTGAAGTTCTCTATAAATGGCATTAAGCAGAGACCTAAAGGACAGGTAAGAGTTACCCAGATAAACACAAAGAGAGAGACTGCAGGCAGAGAAAACAGCATGGATGAGACCCTGACACACAGAAAATGAGGTGCAGAGTGGAGCTGGGTGATACTAGAAATGCAGGGAGAAGTAAGATCACACAGAAACCTAGACATCAGGGATTTGGAATTAATAGGCACAAGGAAATTCAGAATTGTAGATATAAACTCAGGATTTATTTTTAACTGAGTACAAAATTATGAACGTGTGATTGGAGCCCTTTAATACTAGCCTCTTTGGCCCTGGATAGGTGACTTCCACACCTAGCTCTCTGGAGTCCTAGACTCCTGCAAAGCTGCTTCAGTTAGTGCAGGAAGGACGGCAGGGAGGACCCCAGCCCAGAGATAACGCAATGCTTCCCTTCCAGACCACCCTGCCCCCTGCTAGGATACCAGAGAAAGTACATTCTCACTTCACATACTGGGCTTCTACATGAAAATCACTGGAAGAAAGGACTCCAGCACCAAAGGAAGAAGAGAGATTGAGAGGCAGGGAAGCAGGGAGACTTGGAGAGAGAAGGGAGGAGTTGAAAGGGAGGGAGAGAGACAGAAAAGTTACTATCTTCCATGAGGAATAAGGTTATTGCTGTATGGCCTTCCTCCACATTTTCTTCCTTTCTGCCTAGAGGGATTTGTGTTTCATTCTCTGTGAACGTATAGTTGTTTTCTCTGCTAAACGTATGCCCATGGATCACCATATCAGATCAGATCATTTATCTTAAAATGGGGCCTAACTCGCTAGTCCACAGGGCCTCGGGAAATCTGTGACGCCTCAAGAGGCACGCTGGTGAATATCCTTTTATGGAAGCCAGAGCCTTTCTTTTCCACTGGGTGATGCTAATCTGCCTTGACTGTGTGATACTTCCTTGGGCCTTCCTTTCTGAGGATTTTAAAACCTTTTTATTGCCGCTTCCAGGGCTTTGTTCAGGATGGTTGATGGTGTTCTAAGACCTGGGGAGAGTTAGGGATAGCAACCATTACACAATGGTATGCTAGAGAAATCTGGGTGTGGAATCTCCAGACTGGAAAAACAGTGCAGTTTGCTACCAGCTGGAACGGAGGAAGTTAGAGGGACACAGCAAGCCCTCCCCAACCCACCCCTGCTCTGCCCCTCAAACTGGCTGAATGAAGGCTAACCTTAATGCACAATGGATGTGGTCTTGGCAAACCTATAAATGGTAATGAAGGGAGGTAAACTGTAAGGCTTCAATCCCAGGGTCTCCAGAAGGAGCCAATCTTGCCAACCCACTTCTTATTTTCCATTTTTCTTCTCCCTGGTGAAACGCTACCTTTAGCTTATCTCTACCCAGGCCAGCAAGCTGGTCATTCCATGCCAAATTATACATCTAGGAAGCTGCCAAATGTTACTTTACATTCTGTGTGTAAAAATTTTCCAAACATAACCATTCCTAGTCTCAACTTATTACAAAGTCAAAGGCATCATTGCAAGGAAGACAAGAACAAGCTAATTCAGAGAAACTTCCACATGAGAATTGCCAGTCACTCTATGATCCTCTGATTGACAACAGTCTAAGGTCAGTTGTAAAGTCCAATGCGTATGATACAGCTTCAAGATCTCAGCAAGCAAAATGGCTTAGCTCGCTGACGCAGCAGAGAGAGTAGTGCTCACCAAATATTGCCCAGGTGTACCCACATTTTCCAGCCTCCTGTTGAAGGAGGGTTAGGGCCATTGACTGTCTGCCAGTGGGCTGTGAGCTTAAGAGACACTCTGGTCTGACACGGTTAGGAGTGTGTCTGAGTTCCCCAACAATCTCTCTTCTGTTGCCTTGGCAATCCAAAAGCCACTGGCATGCTGAGAGGCTGCACAGTGCAGGCTGCCCAATGTCACCCTCCTGCAGTGACTATTTGAAAGGGTCACATTATTATGGTACCCAGTGGGATTCCACCCGGTCTGCTGAGCCTGTATCAACAAATACAAAATACAGAACAAATTTAAGGCAAATCTTCATGTAACTTTCTTGCCCCTTCAAGCTCTCCATCCACTCATTGACAGATTTCTCCAAGCTGTGGTTTTCCTGTGTCATGTGATTCACTTCCATCCTTTCACTCTACTGAGTCTTGCATTTTCCAGGATCATCAACAAGTGATCCGGGAATACCAAACTATTTCCTCTCAGTCTATTTCTTCTTTCACTTCCCTGGAACATGTGCATTTGGCATCAAAAACCACCTCATATTCTCTTTTCCCTGTGTTTTTGTGACACTATTAAATTAATTAAGCACCAAGTATTTGTTGAATGACTGCTTATACTAAACCTATCTGATTATGTCCCTTGGACTCTGATTCTTCTATAACTTTCCACTGAGGCATCTTGAGTTATATTCATAGACTCCTTAAGCTTTAGTTTCCTAATCTAAATGGGAAGAATAATATCCTCCCTTTCAGCTGTTAAGAGGATTAAACAAGAGAACATTTAGAAAAACAACCTGTGACTGAGCATGAAATACGGGATTCTTTTTGTGAAGTGATAATTAATCAAGCAACTTTCAGATCACTATCTGAAGCCCACAACTTTTCAGAAATTTCCAACTTTACATTTTTAATTACTAAGGGACCTTTCAAGTGGGATGTTTACATTTACCTCACACGCGATAACTGAGCTGACAATTCCTCACTCCACTGTCCTAGAGCCTTCCACCCCGACCAAGCCTCTATTTCTACCCGTGGTACCATTACTAACCCAATTATCAAGACTTGAAGCTTGAGATTAAGTTTAATTTATGGAAGTCTCCTTCTGATATCAGCCCAGTAAAATAGTTATTGAACAAGAACACTACAGGCTAGGTACAGTGGCCCATGCCTATAATCCCAGCACTTTGGGAGGCCAAGGCAGGCAGATTACTTGAGGCTAGGAATTCAAGACCAGCTTGCTCAACATGGTGAAACCCCACCCCATCTCTACGAAAAAAAAAAAAAAGTACAGAAATTAGATGAATGTGGTGGCGTGTGCTTATAATCCCAGCTACTCGAGAGACTGGGGCAGGACAATCACTTGAATCTGGTAGGCGGAGGTTGTAGTGAGCCGAGATTTCACCACTGCACTTCAACCTTGGAGACTCCATCTCCAAAAAAAAAAGAACACTATGATTGTGGCAATATTTTCTCTCAACTCAGAATTGAGGGAGATAAAACCCGAACACAGATAGAGGTCGTGTTGGAGAGGAGGACCATGAGGTAATGCCAACTGGCTCAATAAGGAGACGCCGTGACTGGAACACAGTAGATGATCATCAGAGGCTCATCCAGATGTTGTGATCCTCGGAGTGTTTTGTATAAAGGTGGCATAGTCTGAAAGAGGCAGTGCAGGCTCTAGGAGAGTACGCTCTGTGGAGGAGTTCCAGACCTTTGCCTTTTTGTAAGGGCCATAACTCTGGAACCTGGCCACCCACTGCACTCAAGTCATGTAGGATTAAAAATTGGAAGTGTCCTTTCAAGGGAGATAGTTGCTGAAGTAACTGAGCCACCTTATGTTAAGAGTTTCTCATATAGAAGGAGGATTTAAGCATGGATTTCAAAGACGCGTTAGAGACAGTCCCAGTAAATTTGTGAGCTATTAAAATTATTTACCTTAAATAAATCCCTGGAGTCTTCTTCTTCATTGCTTCTAACTTACACAGGTCACTAACCAAGGCTAACAGAGACCACCCACAAAGAAAGCTAAAAATTTATTGGCTCCAACTTAGTCGTGTGGATAGCATCCAAAGATTTCCAGCCCCCCATATTTCATAGGATTGTGAATTTATATAAACCACCAACATTCTGAGGTTAGTGGTGCAAGGAATAAACAGAGAAAGCTGAGCATATCCTTCAAGCTGTGTAGCAATTTGGAAAAAGTAGTTCTCTCTCAGATTAATAAAATCGAAATTGTGCTTCTAGAACTATGTTACTTCCTGTTACTGCCAAATCTCTTTTGCATTTGTATGATCAAAACCTCATAATCCTATTGAATGCACACAAAATTGGATAATAAACTTCTCTGAGTGTTATTGTTAGTATCTGCTCACCAATACCAACACAGAGGGAAG
Organism: Alouatta palliata; assembly: GCA_004027835.1. Classification (NCBI taxonomy): domain Eukaryota; kingdom Metazoa; phylum Chordata; class Mammalia; order Primates; family Atelidae; genus Alouatta; species Alouatta palliata. The sequence goes on along the minus strand of PVKV010031912.1, from coordinate 2,805 downwards.
GCTGCATGCATATAAGATATTACCATATTATAAGCTTCTAAATCTTTTCAATATTTTCTTTTCATTGTTCAAAATATGTATCCAAATTAAGAATTAAAAAGTAATTTCTATCAAATAATGTAGGCATATCTATCACATAAAATAGTAATGTGATTAGCTATTAAATGGCAAAAGTAGAATTGTTACAATTTGTATTTTCTGCATCTAGAACTGAAGACAAGTTTGGCCACAAAACCAGTAACTGTTCTGTAATGACACTTTTTTCTTTTCCTTCACACAATTACACTTGGACTGTGAAGCCGCGTGTTGTCATATTCAAATGCCATAAAGAAAGAAGATTGTATGGATGAGAATATGGCATGGGGAAGGACTGAGGCTGATGACAATAAACAGAAATTGATAATATAGTATCGATTCTCATTTCCCTTCTCATCCTCAAATTGCCACAAGACAGACCACAAAGAAAATCCCATAAGATAGCAAAAGTTATGAACATAAACTCTTTCATTGAATCCAAATGCAGCATATTAGAAGAATCTCAAGGGCAAATGTTTCCTCTAGAACATTAAATTGGTATAATACTAAGTGTATTTTTTTATAAAACCTTGAAACAAGATGACTCATAGAAAGTCTATGAAGTAGGATGCAAGCAGGGAGAGCGAAATCCTCTCCAAATTCAGCTTTATCTGAATTTCAAAATCGTTTCCTTAGAAGAGGGGGTAAACTTGTCTCTTAAATAGAGAATACAGCACTTTAAAGATGAAATAGCAAGTTTTTTGTTTTATTTTGTTTTGTTTAACTCTTGAGTTATAGCAGAATTTGAGGAGTTTCCTGAATTTCACATTGAACATGCCTATTCAGTGTATGTCAGGCTGGCTTTGGGTACTGCAGATGGGGAGGGCCAAGGGTGAGGTGGGATGTGGGGAATGGCATTTTGTAATGTATCCCTTGTTCAACATTCCTGAATTATTTATGTGCCAGTTGCTTGCCACATGTTTATCATATAGATTATGTTTATACCTTGTAGACAATGAAGAAAAACAGATATAATATCTTTTTCATCTCACTCTGGAGATGAAAGAAGATTTGTAATCATTAAAGACAAGTAGCTTTGTCCTAAAATAGCTTAGGTAATGTTAAACCAAGGAAGCCAGAATGTCTGATGCTGTTATTTACATTATTTTGTATACTTTACTTTTCACATCTTTAACTATTCATTTAATCCTTTCCAAAAATCACTGCCATTTTGCTTTTTTGTAGACAGAATATTCATCACCCAGGTTAATTTTTTTCTTTTAATGCCAGCATATAGATAGGAAAGCTTCAGGTTTGTTTGTTTGGTTTGGTTTTTCTGAGACGGAGTCTCGCTCTGTCACCCAGGCTGGAGTGCAATGGCACAATCTCAGCTCACTGCAACCTCCGCCTCCCAGGTTCAAGCCATTCTCCTGCCTCAGCCTCCCAAGTAGCTGGGATTACAGGCATGGGCCACCACATCTGGCTAATTTTTGTATTTTTAGTTGAGACAGGGTTTCACCATATTGGTCAGGCTGGTCTCAAACTCCTGACCTCATGATCTCCCCACCTCCGCCTCCCAAAGTGTTGGGATTACAGACATGAGCCACTGCACCTGGGCTGGAAAGCTTCAGTTTTAAGAAATTTAGCACAGAAAGATAATCAATTTACAAAAGAAAAAGGTTGAAATTCCTTAAAAATTAAAAAAAAAAGCAGATTTTCACCACAGACAGAACAAAAAAGACAAAACAATGAGGCCATATGAAAGAGAAAGTGGAAAGAAATAGTGAGGCCTCGAATTATATAATATCCTACAGTATTAAATTTTTAATCTCTTACCAGGCCAGGCAATTCCTCTCTGTCGGACAGTGTCATCCTAATGCAACCTCCCAATAGCCTGATAACTTCATGTAACCCACAGAGTTTCTCTTGGTTATGTACATAGCGTTTTTATAAGTCTGGGTCCTTGCTGAGAAATCACTACACAGTGTTTTTCTCGGTGTCAAGCAAAGGCTAGATAATTAATTTCTTGGTATTTGTTTTCTTCCCCCCAGCTTTCTGATCTATCCTTCCTTCCTTCCTTCAAAATTAAAGCTTCTACCACATCTGCTAAAGACATCCATCAATAGGAGGGGGAGATCCAAGATGGCCGATTAGGAGCAGCTGAGGATTGCAGCTCCCAGTGAAAGCGTGGAGGGTGAGTGGACGCCACATTCCCAGACGGATTTTTATTGCCCACCGACCAGGAGATTCCCAGGGGGAGGAGCCCCACGGGTCGCCAGCGCACCTGGTTTGGCCGGCGCGGCTGTTCTCACCGGCTCGGCTGTTTTCGCCTGCGCGGGCGTTTTCGCCGCCGCTGTTTGGAGCGGCGCCCCCGCGCAGCAGTTCCCAATACAAAAGACGTGGGTCCGAGTGCCGTTTTAGCTGGCAATTGGAACTCCGGGAAGGCAGAGCCGCCCATTCATTTGATTAAAAAAGGGGACTGAAACAGACAGCCAGGCCAGGAGATTTCCCAGGCAAAAAAACGCCAGCGCCCGCGGTTTCAGCCTGCGCAGTGGGTCACCGCACGGGAAATCATACAGATCCCGGCGCCATTTCAACAGGCGGCTGGAACACCTGGGAGACAGTCGATCATTCAACTAAAAAAGACGCTCTGAGGCAGGGAGCCAGGTGATCAGGCTCGGCTGGTCCCACCCCCACAAAAAAACAGCCATTGGAAACTCTCTGGATCAAGAGTTTCACAGCAAGCACAGCTGAACCCGGGACGGTCCAGCTCTGTGGGGGAGGGGCGTC